>OU342742.1:472335230-472595551 GCA_910589775.1 Avena eriantha | reverse complement strand
ACAACAGGACAAGAACGAGCGGCGTAATCGGCAGGTGAAGGGATCAACTACATACACAAGTGAGTATGTATGCAAGCCACATACAAAGTACATCAGAGCCATTCCATCTAAAAGAAATAGAAATAGTGCAACGCCATACGGCAAGATCCAAACATCCTAGATAGATATAATATTAGGATAGCTCCTCATACATCACACATCAGAGTATCAGCGGAAGCGGAAAACAAGATCCGAGTACGGATAAGAAGCAAATTGGCATAAGATTCCCATAAATAAACACATCCCGCCCACAGATCACACGGATCCCTGTTCCCGGAATCTCTACACCGAATGATCGTTGCCAACATCATCTGTCTCTTCCACCCAGTATCCATCTTGCGGGTACACCTGTTCATCTGAATCAAACAATTTATCGTGTGAGACCCTAGGGGTACTCAGCAAGTCTTTATGCCACTAAATGGGACCAACCTGGGGTGACGCAATTGCAGCAAAAGATATACCTAACAATTCTATAGAGACTCGCTAACCTCCCGCCCGCCTAACCAATGATAGACGGAAGTCCGTGAATTAAGAACAACAATTATAACAGTATAATTAACAATCCATCCTCCTCCTCGCTTACCAACGAGGAGCGACGAATAACCCCCATCATCCGTTGGCATTTTATTAACCATTCCATGAGTATTGCACTATTTACTAGTCAAATACTTAGTCAATTTGCAAGAGGTACTTTAGTTATACTTGTCTATGATCGAGAAGCGGTGCTCCAAGTCGTCCATACCGCGGACACGGCTTTCAGAAAGATTTACCCTGCAGGGGTGCACGAATAGCAACACACACTCGATCAACCTCGGAAAAACCAAATCAAAACCCAACGAGGCATTCACGACAAAGCAATCAAGGATTCAGAAATATTTCAGGGGGCCACCCCATTAAGCTACCCGCAACGAAGTTGGCCGGCTCCGAGACGGACCCAAGGTTTGTGTCAATGGCTGTAAACGACTGGGAACCCGAAAATGTGACTGGGCTTGTCGATACCGCGAAAACTTCCACGATCCAAACAGTACAGGTGCTCCATGCACAATCTTAAATAAAGCATAACATGGCATAAGTACAGGATAGTAAAGCCCCAAAGCCCCAAAATTAATGTGGCCCCAAGAAATAAGAATGAATCAAGCTCTGACTCAGGGGTCCATAAGGCCTCCCGGATGTGGATAGTGCGAATAGTCAGGAACAGGAATCGAGTACTCGGGGTCCTACGGGACACAAGTGAGCATGAAAAACCAAATAGCAGATATTGCTCACCGGTGCCTCTTTCATTAGTTATCCCATTACTACTCAGGTTATGTTGTTTAGGTACCTCATTATCCATCAGACACTCACATACCCTACTCATGCTGTTCTACGACTCGCATGGCTCAACAACTGCTGTAGTTATGGCTCATGGGACCGGAACAAGCTTAGTGTGGTTTATGAGTAAAGGCTATGCAGTACTTGGGATTCAATTTAATGCAATCGCGACTCAATGATGCAAGATTAAGATAGAGGCAATTGGTACTGTATGTATGCAAGCATGTGGTAGTGCTTGCCTGGCAGCCCAGTTGAAGCGAGAGATGGATCTGGGTAATACTCCTGGGATTCTGGTAATCTCCCTGCTGGGCGTCGCGGGTTGCCTGGTTGGGTCGGATCGGGAAGGAGCGCGGTGGTTCGTCGACGATGCTGACGCTCCGGTGGGCTAGGGTTTCGGAGGACAGCGAGGTACGGGCGGCACTGAGGAGCTCCTCGTCCACGTCGGCGCGGTCGGGTGGTGCAGGGGGTTCCTCTCGGTCGCCCAGGACACTCCCACGTCGCGCATGCCGGCTAATCGACGAGGGCGAGGTGGAGCTGGCGGCGGACGGCGGCAGATGGTAGACGTCGGGGAGAAAGGAGGAGAGGAGGGGCGTCTCTGGGCGGATATGGGCGAGCCCTGAGAGCCGTGGGGAGGGAGGAAAAGTGAGAGGAGAGAGAGGGAGGGAGGCGTGCACGGCAGGGAAGGGTGGACTCGGTGCCCCCTTTTCCTCCTCGAGCACGTCTCGGCCGGGCTGGGCTTGTCCTGGAGCTGGACGGCGCGGCAGGGAGGCTGCAGGTGGGGCTCTGGCCGGGGAGAGGGACAGGCAGGTGGGGTAGCAGCTCGGCTAGGTGGAGAAAGAAAGAGGGGAGGGGTAGCTCGGCTAAGCTTAGACATGGCTAGGGTTAGGGCATGGCTAGGCTAGGGTGGCTGGGTGTGGG
Source organism: Avena eriantha (assembly GCA_910589775.1). Lineage (NCBI taxonomy): Eukaryota > Viridiplantae > Streptophyta > Magnoliopsida > Poales > Poaceae > Avena > Avena eriantha. Next base: position 472,593,283 of record OU342742.1, on the reverse strand, counting down.
CCAGGGAGAGGTGGCCAGGTGGTCAGGCTAAAGAGAGAGAGAGAAGAGGGTTAGAGTTAGGGTTTAGGAGAGAATTAGAGAGAGAGACTTAGCTAGGTTAGGTTTAATTAGCTATTTAGATTTTAATTTTTTGATTATGAGGCCAAAACAAGAAGATCCATGAGGCTTGAGCTTGCATGATCTAATGTGGAAGAGACAAGAAAGAAAGAAAGAAAGAAAGAGGAAGAAATAATTAGGTGGAGAGGTTCTCATATGATCATATATGTTGATAAATAAAAATGAATGTAAATAGTGTGTAAAACCACCCAAGTGGAGCATGGTGGAGGCTAGATTAACATGGGTGGAGGTGGTAAAATAATTCCAAGAAAAAAGAAAATAAAAGAATATGGGATAGGCCTCCTATGGTTCATGCATGGAGAAAAAATAATAAAAAAATAAGATGGTATGGTGTGACTAAGGAGATGTGGGGATGGTTTTTCCTAGATAGGATCCACCAAAACCAAAGAAAAAGTAATGGAGGAAAAGGTGGTGGAGAAGCTTGCATGGCCCATGCAAATATTAATGACATGATTTATTATGTGAAAACAATAATAATATGATGGCATTAATCTTGTGCATTTCCAAGAAGTGGAAAATAAGCCAAGCAAAGAATTGGGAGATTGATCCACCCCACCACATGAGCTAGGATATATGTCAAAAGAAAAAGAATTACAAGCTCATAGTTAAAGGGATGGTGGTATTATAAAGTGGTGGAAGAGAAAGGTGGTGGAATGGAAATAAAAGATATGCCCCCAACTCAACTTGGGCATTAAGCAATATATCAAAGCCAAATACAATATCAGAGGCAAATACAATTATTAATGCAGTGAGAGAAAAACCAAAAGAAAAATAGTTTTATATGATGCTCAAATGCAAGGTGGCATGATGACATGAGCATGATATCATTATGATGCAACAATAATATATATGGAGTAGCCAATATCTTACTAGGACAAGTAGCATTACATTGTTAGACAATTGGGATGCTACAACTCTCCCCCACTAAACATGAAATCTCCGCCCCGAGATTCTAGGAAGAAGAAGACTCAAAGAGGGTAGGATACTGTGCACGGAGCTCATCTTCATTTCCCAGGTGGCCTTCATCAACGGAATGGTGCGACCACTGCACCTTGCAGAACTTGATGGACTTGTTGCGAGTCCTTCTTTCTGCGACTTCAAGAATTTTTGTGGGGTTTCTTGATAAGAAAGGTCTTCTTGGAGGTTGATGAGTTCATGGTCCACGGTCCTGCCGGGATCCTTGAAGCACTTCTTGAGTTGAGAGATGTGAAAAACATCATGGACTTTGAGTTGTTCAGGAAGCTCAAGAGCATAAGCAACTTCTCCTCTTCTTCCACGAATTTTGAAAGGACCGATGTATCTAGGAGCCAGCTTCCTTTGATACCAAAGCGATGCGTGCCTCTCATGGGAGTGACACGGAGGTAAACCGAGATCACCAGGGACATACTCCATGTCCGTGTGCTTTCTGTCATAATTGCTCTTCTGGCGACTTGAGCAATCTTCAGATTTTCAAGAATGATGTGAACTTTCTCTCTCCGCTTGAGTTACAATGTCGGGGCCAAACAATATTCTTTCACCTGCGCCCGACCAACCAATTGGAGTTCTGCACTTGCGACCATAAAGAGCCTCAAATGGTGCCATCTTTAGACTTTTCTGGAAACTGTTGTTTGTAGAGAATTCAGCATAAGGAAGACATTCTTCCCACTTCATGCCGAAAGAGATAACGCAAGCACGGAGCATATCTTCTAGAATCTGATTGATCCTTTCAACCTGTCCTTGCGACTGAGGGTGGTAAGCTGTGCTGAAGTTTAACTTTGTTCCCAAAGTATTTTGGAAACTTCCCCAGAACTTGGAAGTGAAGATGCTTCCACGGTCTGAACTGATCTCAAGAGGAACTCCATACAGAGAGACAATTCTGTTGATATAGAGCTCAGCCAACTGAATTGCAAGAAATTGTTTCCTTGACTGGAAAGAAGTGAGCTACTTTGGAAAGCCTGTCAATGACAACAAAGATTGCATTGTTGCCTTTCTGCAACCTTGGAAAACCAGTGATGAAGTCCATCTCTACTTTCTCCCATTTCCATTCTGGAGGCTTCAATGGCTGTAGAAGACCGGAAGGTTTCTGATGAACAGCTTTAACTCTGCGATAAACATCACACTCCGAGACATACTTGGCACAATATCGTTTCAAACCAGGCCACCAATATTGTGTTTTCAAGTCCATGTACATCTTAGTGCTGCCAGGGTGGATAGAAAGAACAGAATCATGCGCCTCCTTGAGAACTTGCTCTCTTAAACCCGGGTAGTTCGGAACAAACATCCGGTGTTCAAAGAAAAGAGTGCCTTGGTCGTCAACGTGGAAAGACTCATACTTCGGAAGCTGAATGTTGGAGATGATCTTTTTAGTGTAAGGATCCCCAAGCTGAATGGAACGGACCTTTTCTTCCAAGAGAGGTGTTGCTAGAAGGTTCAGAAGATACCCTTGATCCACAATTTCAAGGTTGAGCTTGCGGAATTCCTCGCACAAGAGAGGATGTTGTTCTTCCACCATGAGGTTGTTGACATAAGCTTTTCAGCTGAGAGCATCTGCCATGACATTGGCTTTGCCCAGGGTGTAGTTGATGGTCAAATCGAAATCATTGATTGTTTCAATCCACCTCCTCTGACGAAGGTTGAGATCAGGCTGTGTGAAGATATACTTCAGACTCTTGTGATCAGAAAAGATCTCACAACGGTTGCCAAGCAAGTAATGCCTCCATACTTTCAAAGCAAAGACAACTGCTGCAAGTTCGAGGTCATGTGTAGGATAGTTGATCTCATGCGTCTTCAACTGACGAGAGGCATAAGCAACAACTTGTTTTTCTTGCATCAGGACCGCACCCAATCCTTGCAATGAAGCATCACAGAAAATCTGGAAAGGCTTTGATGTATCTGGAGGAACCAAGACTGGTGTGGAAGTGAGCTTCTCTTTGAGTGCTTCAAAGCTTGCTTGACATGCAGGAGTCCAAAGATATGTCTTGCCTTTCTTGAGGAGATCGGTAAGAGGCTTCGCAATTTTTGAGAAGTTTTGAACGAATCGCCGACAGTAACTGGCCAAACCAAGGAAACTTCGGACTTCTTTGACATTAATGGGTGGAAGCCAATCCATAATTGTCTTAATAGTTTCTGGGTTGACGGCAATGCCCTTGGCAGAGATGACGTGACCAAGGTAGGTGACTTGAGGCAGCCAGAATTCACACTTGGAGAACTTTGCATACAGGCGGTTCTCACGAAGCTTGTTTAGGACACAACGAAGGTGTTCTTCATGTTCTTCTTTTGACTTAGAATAGACTAGAATGTCATCCAGATAGACCACAACGAACTTATCAAGATACTCCATGAAAACCGAGTTCATAAGCCTCAAGAAGGTGGCAGGTGCATTGGTGAGACCGAAAGACATGACCGTGTACTCATACAGGCCATAGCGAGTGGTGAAAGCTGTTTTGGGAACATCTTCCTTGCGAATCTTGATTTGATGATAACCACTTCTCAAATCAAGCTTAGAGAATACCACAGCTCCAGCTAGCTGATCGAAGAGATCATTAATCCGCGGAAGGGGATATTTATTCTTGATTGTTTTAGCATTGAGTGCCCGATAGTCAACACAAAGTCTATCAGTCTTGTCTCGCTTCTTCACAAAGATGGTTGGACTACCCCAAGAAGAAGTACTGTGCTGAATGAAACCCAACTTCTCTTGTTCATCCAACTGACGCTTAAGTTCAGGCAACTCAGCAGGACCCATTTTATAAGGCCGCTTGGAGATAGGAGCGGTACCAGGTTCAAGTTCAATGACAAACTCAACCTCACGATCCGGAGGAATACCTGGCAACTCTTCAGGAAAGACATCTGGAAACTCACAAACTACAGGAACACTCTGAATACCTTCCATAGCATCATCATTCAGAGCTGCCAAAGAATAAAGCTGAATTGCAGGAGTCAGACTTGGAGAATAGACTATATGGCCTTCAGGAATTTTCAGAGAAACCGAACGTTCAGCACAATCAATCACAGCTGCATTTGCTGTCAACCAATCCATGCCCAAGATAACATCAATATCAGAATTGCCCAGAACAATTAAGGAAGCCGGAAACGAAGAACCACCAATCTCAATTTGATTGCCATGGCTGATCTTAGTAGATAACAATCTTGCCCCGGGAGAAAGAACCATTAACTTTCTATCCAGCTGGTCTATAACAAGCTCATGCTCATTTGCAAATTTGTGAGAAACGAAAGAATGTGAAGCACCAGAATCAAACAAAACTCGTGCAGGAACTGAGTTAACAGGAAGCATACCCATGACAACTCCAGGTGCATGCTCAGCTTGAGCGACGTTGACACAGTTGGCACGAGCAACCGTAGATCCCGGCTTAGTGTTGATGTTGAGAGCCCGAGGTGGAGGTGCACGAATCATAGGAGCACTTGCCACAGGTCTTGGAGGTGGTGGTGGAAGAGCTTTGTTGTTCATTGGACAATTCCATTGCTGATGCCCAGTGTTTCCACAAGTATAACAAGCACCAGGTGGACGTGGAGCAACATAGCCAGGGACTCCGCCAGGCGCTCCAGGGTAGTTGTGGTTGTAGCCCCTGGGAGCCGCAGTGAAGGATTTTGGTGGCCTTGGTGCGTAGCTTGAAGTTCTTGGTGGAGCAGGGAGCGACGGTGGGGTGTTAGGAACCCAGACACGACGCTTAGAAGGAGCTGCCATAGCAGAAGAGCTTGCTGTATCACGGCTGTGTTTCTTTGACTCCTCAAACACTTGCCTACTTGCTTCTTCCTGCAGAGCTGTGTGTTGAAGTTCCAGGAAAGATGCTGGCCTTGCATGAGTGATTGCATATTTGATGGAAGCATTGAGGCCTTGCCGAAACCTCTTTTGCTTCTTCTTGTCATCAGAGATCTCATCTCCACCATATCGAGACAGGTTCATGAAGTTTCTGATGTAGGTGTTGACATTATCAGTGCCCTGCTTGAGGTTGAGAAATACTTCCTTCATCCTTTCCATGACAATTTCTGACAGATATTGCTCTTTGAAAGCAGCAGTGAACCGCTCCCAAGTAGGCTGAAAACCAGAAAGATCTGCCTTGAGGTAATTTTCCCACCAGAGAGCTGCATCTCCCTTCAGAAGGTGAGTGGCACATTTGACCCATTCTTGCTCGGGAACATCCGCAGTCATCAGCAACCTTGACACCTCACGAAGCCAATCATCCGCATCAAGTGGTTGATCAGACACTTCGAATTGACGTGGGTTGAACTTGAGAAAACTCTTGATGTCTCCTCGCTTGGGAGGTGGAGGTAGCGGAGCAAACTCATTCCTCCTCACGCTTTCCTCGAAGCGCTGCTGGTTCTGCCGCATAGTGCCCAAAGCATTTGCAATACTTGCCAAAGCAGCCCCAAGTTCAGGTGGTATATCCTCCTCAGAACGGCGTGGTGGTGCCATCCTGTGATTGATATAAAACACAAGTCAGTACTATAATGGAGAATGATAATAATCCAAAATAGTACCAAAATGGAATCAACCAAGATTAAAGAATGCAATTCACTGAGATGATATGAAAATATCAACAAAGTTCAAGGCAACTAGAAGATATTAAGCATAACACACACGACTGAGCAAGGAGTGTGGTATACAAACTAACAAAGAAATTTTTTTCGCAAATTTCGGCATTAAAATACCACTATATGCGCAAAACCTCTTAACGAATCAAGATTAGTAACTCTGCTATGTCAATATACAAAAGCAAATGACAAAAGTAGTGGTATGGTCGCGACTCCATCCCGCACTCAAATCATTACTCCGCACATGAATCAGTAAAACACATATCCCAACAACTTCTCCTTAAGATGAACCTAGAGATTGGTAACTACGGAAACGAACACCCTAAACAAGATACGTCGGATAACAAAGAGTAAGATAGATCGCATCGGTGTACAATGAATCAGAATAGATCGCGTCGGTTTACAAAGGGCTGTCGGTAGGGAATGTACCAACAGTTGATATCCAAAGGCAGATAGTGATAACATTTGGATGCAACAGATAGACAAGGAGTTCACACACACACACACAAACATAACCTATGGTACTACGGAACCCAGAACACGTGAATCCTAGTTTGAAGTTTAGAAGAGGATTGAAAACGTTACACTTCCTTACCAGAAAAGGGTGGGTGGGTGGGTAAGAAGAAAAATGGAAGCAGTCCTACTCTCACGTTTTGTTTTTCCCTAATATACATAACTCCCAAAATATTTGCTAGACAGACAACGACCATTTTGGCTGAGACCCTGAAGGGCGGGATGGCTCTGATACCAATTTGTAACTACCTCGGTGAATTACACTCTTAGTTAATGCCTGGATGAACGAAAGTGGTTAAAATAGTACGGTGGGGCCCAGGGCCACTCACGGTAGACCTTTCGGCCGTCCTAACCACTTTCAGACAACGGGACAAGAACGAGCGGCGTAATCGGCAGGCGAAGGGATCAACTACATACACAAGTGAGTATGTATGCAAGCCACATACAAAAGTACATCAGAGTCATTCCATCTAAAAGAAATAGAAATAGTGCAACGCCATACGGCAAGATCCAAACATCCTAGATAGATATAATAATTTAGGATAGCTCCTCATACATCACACATCAGAGTATCAGGCGGAAGCGGAAAACAAGATCCGAGTACGGATAAGAAGCAAATTGGCATAAGATGCCCCATAAATAAACACATCCCGCCCACAGATCACACGGATCCCCGTTCCCGGAATCTCTACACCGAATGATCGTTGCCAACATCATCTGTCTCTTCCACCCAGTATCCATCTTGCGGGTACACCTGTTCATCTGAATCAAACAATTTATCGTGTGAGACCCTAGGGGTACTCAGCAAGTCTTTATGCCACTAAAGGGGACACAACCTGGGGTGACGCAATTGCAGCAAAAGATAATACCTAACAATTCTATAGAGACTCGCTAACCTCCCGCCTAACCAATGATAGACGGAAGTCCGTGAATTAAGAACAACAGTTATAACAGTATAATTAACAGATCCATCCTCCTCCTCGCTTACCAACGAGGAAGCGGACGAACAACCCCCATCATCTGTTGGCAGTTTTATTAACCATTCCATGAGTATTGCACTATTTACTAGTCAAATACTTAGTCAATTTGCAAGAGGTACTTTAGTTATACTTGTCTATGATCGAGAAACGGTGCTCCAAGTCTTCCATAACCGCGGACATGGCTTTCAGAAAGATTTACCCTGCAGGGGTGCACGAATAGCAACACACACTCGATCAACCTCGGAAAAACCAAATCAAAACCCAACGAGGCATTCACGACAAAGCAATCACAGGATTCAGAAATATTTCAGGGGGCCACCCCATTAAGCTACCCGCAACGAAGTTGGCCGGCTCCGAGACGGACCCAAGGTTTGTGTCAATGGCTGTAAACGACTGGGAACCCGAAAATATGACTGGGCTTGTCGATACCGCGAAAACATTCCACGATCCAAAACAGTACAGGTGCTCCACGCACAATCTTAAATAAAGCAGTAACATGGCATAAGTACAAGATAGTAATAAAGCCCCAAACTAATTGTGGCTCCAAGAAATAAGAATGAATCAAGCTCTGACTCAGGGGGTCCATAAGGCCTCCCGCATGTGGATAGTGCGAATAGTCAAGGAACAGGAATCAAGTACTCGGGGTCCTACGGGACACAAGTGAGCATGAAAAACCAAATAGCAGATATTGCTCACCGGTGCCTCTTTCATTAGTTATCCCATTACTACTCAGGTTATGTTGTTTAGGTACCTCATTATCCATCAGACACTCACATACCCTACTCATGCTGTTCTACGACTCGCATGGCTCAAACAACTCCTGTAGTAATGGCTCATGGGACCGGAACAAGCTTAGTGTGGTTTATGAGTAAAGGCTATGCAGTACTTGGGATTCAATTTAATGCAATCGCGACTCAATGATGCAAGATTAAGATAGAGGCAATTGGTACTGTATGTATGCAAGCATGTGGTAGTGCTTGCCTGGCAGCCCAGTTGAAGCGAGAGATGGATCTGGGTAATACTCCTGGGATTCCTGGTAATTCTCCTGCTGGGCGTCGCGGGTTGCCTGGTTGGGTCAGATCGGGAAGGAGCGCGGTGGTTCGTCGACGATGCTGACGCTCCGGTGGGCTAGGGTTTCGGAGGACGGCGAGGTACGGGCGGCACTGAGGAGCTCCTCGTCCACGTCGGCGCGGTCGGGGTGGTGCAGGGGGTTCCTCTCGGTCGCCCAGGACACTCCCACGTCGCGCACGCCGGCTAGATCGACGAGGGCGAGGTGGAGCTGGCGGCGGACGGCGGCAGATGGTAGACGTCGGGGAGGAAGAAGGAGGAGAGGAGGGGCGTCTCGGGGCGGATCTGGGCGAGCCCTGAGAGCCGTGGGGAGGGAGGAAAAGTGAGAGGGAGAGAGAGGGGAGGGAGGCGTGCACGGCAGGGAAGAGGTGGACTCGGTGCCCCCTTTTCCTCCTCGAGCACGTGCGGGCTGGGCTTGTCCTGGAGCTGGACGGCGCGGCAGGGAGGCTGCAGGTGGGGCTCTGGCTGGGGAGAGGGACAGGCAGGTGGGGTAGCTCGGCTAGGTGGAGAAAGAAAGAGAGGGGAGGGGTAGCTCGGCTAAGCTTAGACATGGCTAGGGTTAGGGCATGGCTAGGCTAGGGTGGCTGGGTGTGGGCCAGGGAGAGGTGGCCAGGTGGTCAGGCTAAAGAGAGAGAGAGAGAGAAGAGGGTTAGAGTTAGGATTTAGGAGAGAATTAGAGAGAGAGAGACTTAGCTAAGTTAGGTTTTAATTAGCTATTTAGATTTAATTTTTTTGATTATGAGGCCAAAACAAGAAGATCCATGAGGCTTGAGCTTGCATGATCTAATGTGGAAGAGAGACAAGAAAGAAAGAAAGAGGAAGAAAAGAATTAGGTGGAGAGGTTCTCATATGATCATATATGTGGATAAATAAAAATGAATGTAAATAGTGTGGATAAAACCAACCCAAGTGGAGCATGGTGGAGGCTAGAATTAACATGGGGTGGAGGTGGTAAAAGAATTCCAAGAAAAAGAAAAGAAAAGAATTATGGGATAGACCTCCTATGGTTCATGCATGGAGAAAAATAATAATAAAAGAAGATGGTATGGTGTGACTAAGGAGATGTGGGGATGGTTTTTCCTAGATAGGATCCACCAAAACCAAAGAAAAAGTAATGGAGGAAAAAGGTGGTGGAGAAGCTTGCATGGCCCATGCAAAATATTAATGACATGATTTATTATGTGAAAACAATAATAATATGATGGCATTAATCTTGTGCATTTCCAAGAAGTGGAAAATAAGCTAAGCAAAGAATTTGGGAGATTGATCCACCCCAAACCACATGAGCTAGGATATAATGTCAAAAGAAAAAGAATTACAAGCTCATAGTTAAAGGGATGGTGGGATTATAAAGTGGTGGAAGAGAAAGGTGGTGGAATGGAAATAAAAGATATGCCCCCAACTCAACTTGGGCATTATAAAATATATCAAAAGCCAAATACAATATCAAGAGGCAAATACAATTATTAATGCATGTGAGAGAAAAACCAAAAGAAAAATAGTTTTATATGATGCTCAAATGCAAGGTGGCATGATGACATGAGCATGATATCATTATGATGCAACAATAATATCTATGGAGTAGCCAATATCTTACTAGGACAAGTAGCATTACAATTGTTAGACAATTGGGATGCTACACCGGTGCAACACGCGCCCCGTCCTGGCTGCTACTTTGTGCTCGTCCGACGTTGCAGGTACCCCACGCTCCTCCTGCGCGGCCGGTACGAGCTTCGACGTCGCGGTGTCCTCGAGTGCCGATGTCGATGGATCTTGGCGCGGTCGGACACGACGTGCTGCCTCAGCAGGCAACTCGCGAGCGCGGACGATGCAACAAAGAGCCGGGGACGCAGGACTGTCAGTGGACGGCTTGGACCTGCCATTGCCACGGTGAGGGGGCATCGTGCTCGAGGTAGTTGCTCCGAATGGTCGATGGCGGGTACACAGAGTGGGGTGCCGATCTGATCAAGGATGATCAGCGGTTTCGTGCATTGTGTCCACGCGTGCATTTGTCGATTATCAAAAAAAAAGTAATATCTCGCGTACTGAACATAATTTGATCACAACTAAAGTGGCACAGCGTATTCTAGACTCGTAAATATCCCGTGCGTGCCTGTCACGTGGAGTTCGACGGAGTTGGACGTGCGACGTGATCGTGCAGCAGTTGCGCGCGTCATTGCCCCATCAACACGTGACACACGCACGCAGGATGTGCGCGCTGATTCCTGTGACGACCACCCGGCTCGCACTCCCCTTATTATATACTAGATTTTGGGCGGCGCCGAAGACCATTGAAGTGTCCATCACAATAAAGACAAGTCCCATCGATTCCCTACCCCTGCCTTCCTGGCTTCTTTGAGAAGGTAGACCGTACACAGTGGTTTTGTATATTACTACTAGTACTACTGGACCACGGCCTGTACTCTTTACTCTTCTCCCACACTAATAATCACTATCTCCTTCCTCCTGCCTCCGCCATACTCACCCTGCAAGCCATGGCTCCACTGAGGAGGGGGAGAGGCCGGTCGACGATCCTCGCGGAGAAAAGGGAGAGAAATCGCTGCGAGGCACTTCTTGCTCTACCATCCGCTCAAGCCCACCCTCTCATCGAGGCCCAATCTCCCCCGACAATGGAGCCGAATGTTCTAGCAGGCGAGGGCTCCTCCCAGTACGGTCTCCTTATTCTACTTCTTCTCCATCTCCCTCTCCATCATGATCTTAATCAGCTTCTTCTTGTTTTTCTTCTTCTTCTGGCTCTTCCTCTTCTACGTATTACAGGTCGGCCATGGAGCCCGAATCCACCACGACGGAGGCATTGCAGGACCCGTTCGGCCTTGTTCCATGTCTCAGCGAGGTAGCAAATATCCACACTGTTATTTATCCGAGTTATGATGTGGATTTCTTAGATGTTGTCCGCCCCGCATTGGTTTTTCTTCTTCTTTTGCGAGCTGTATTTGTTTTCATGAATATGAGTGGATCTCTTGGTCTTTCCTTAATACCGTTGTTCATAGATTCACTATGGATTTTTTGTGATTAGGATTAGTTTATCGTGGTCATGAATAGATCTCCAGGTCTATTTTTTAACACTGCGGCTAATAGATTCAACGGGGATTTTTTTGATCTGTATTAGTATTCACCTAGGACCTGGAGTGTAATTGTAGAATTCCTATTTCAATTAACATGAACGATGCAGCGATCGAAGGCTAAGTACCGTGAGAAGGTGGTCGCGATCAGTTCCAAGATTGCCAACCAACATGAGCTTGCACGCTCCCTCACCCAAGCTAATGAGAGCCTACGCAAGCAATTATCTGTGCAGAAGGAGATCTCGCTAGATTTTGCACGTGACGTCATTAGGCTGCAGAAAGTGCTCAACCGTAACTTGATCAGGCAAGAACAGGCCATCACGATAATCAACGAGCTCACGGAGGAGAAGAAGAATCTCGTGGAAATGTGCATTCTCCTGTAGGACGAAGTCAGCGAGGCACTCAGAGGACGCGTCGAGGAAACCAAGGCTACCATCCGAGCCTACCATGACAGGAACCGTTGCCTGGATGCAGTCAAGGAGATGAAGGCGGACATGAGCAGAGGGATCACCGTACTCGAGGGTGTTCGGAAAGAGAACGAGGAGCTAAGGGCATGTCTGGAGGCGTACCGGAGCAATGCCCAAGTCTGATTCCCGTTAGCGGGGACACGAATACCAGTTCGTCCTCCTCTCCTTTTGTAATGTTTAGGGTTCAGGGAGCAATGCCCATGTCTGCTTCCCATTATAGGGTGCAATAAGAATCCCAGGGTAACTCCTTATGTATCTGGACATGTGTTGGTGTTCATGTTCATGAATGGACACCATGTTCTCTTTCCATATGTATATGGACATGGGTTTCTGCATTATGAGTTTGCCACTCTCCCACTACTATTTGGTGATGTTGGGAAAAACCCACAGCACACTAAACTGCTGATAAATCTTATTTGTCTTCGAAATTGAAATTATGACAGTGCCACTAGTCGATTCATAAAATGTTGATTAGTCCTAGATTGCTTCTTCCTTGAAATTATGACAGTGCCACTAGTCGATTCAGTTAATTATGGAAACTAACCAGCTTGTCCTGGTGAACTGAACAAACCATACCATGTATGTTTGTTGCAGGGAAAGAGGCGAAAGATCAACCAGGACCTGGCGACCTGGCTAAATGACAAGATAGCAATCCAAAGGGAGAAGCGGAATTCCCAGAAACTGGCCTTTGACCAACTGCGCGCTGAATTCGCGGTCCTTTCTAACAAGTGCCAGAAACTGAAGGAGTTAGACGCCGACTGGGCGAAGCTACACAGTGAAGGTCGCGCCTCGGCTAGGAAGCAGACGGAGATCATGAAAGGGATCTTGAAGGAAAATCGTATGGCTACAGACAAAATTCTCCAATCCGTGACGGAGCGTTGGAACCTACAACTGAAGCACGACATAGTACTGAAGGAGCTGGCCAATCTTAGGGAGGAGAACAGGTAGCTCCGGGCCAGGCTCGCTTGAACACAACATATGTCTATTTAGTACTGAACTGCCTGGTTTATGCTCTGTAGTGGTGATTTTGTAAGCATGAACTTAACTCTATGCACGATATGTGTGTTCGTCTGAAATTAGTTTGCTCGAGGATTGAGTTTGGCTTAGTTCGGAAAGCGAAACTGCAAGTCTTACAATTAACTAGTTTCAGGCATTGGTACAACATAAATTATTCATCTCGAATTTCATTTATCCTCTATAGTCTGTCCTTGTTCACCCTCACGCGCCTTCTTTAGTTCCTTCAACAGATCCGCAATGCAGCACTCTAGCTTCTTCTTGTCTTCCCTGAGCTGATCCCTCTCCTTTTCTGCATTATGAATCAGCAAACCTGTGACTATCCTGAAGCTTCTTTGCAGTTCCAACAACCAAGCTCCCATCGATTCCGTCAGTTAGCTTTGACTGCAAATTCTCGATTTCTTGTTCCAGCTCCTTATTTCGTACCGACAGCTTATAATTTTTTTCAGCTGCATCACTTACATCAGTAAATCTCCCCGACCTTTCCAACTCATACATCTCCCATAACTGTGCCAAACATTTCTTAAGTGCATCTAGCCACTCAAGATCCACCCACTCTACTGCTTTACACACCGGGCCAACCTAAAAACACACACACTATAGTGTTATGAACATGCACGATACATTTAACTTCATGTCACAGTTGCACATAATGTAAACAAACCTGATTTGTACAGCCCAAAAACCTTCTCCCAGTGTTACTGCCTTCGAATGCAACATATCTCCTCAGTTTTAGCCCATGGTCATATGGCACTTCTCCATCGAGATCTAGGCCCTCACATTCGGAGTCGTAGATCGTCCTTGGTACCTATAGGTAAACGCAAAGATGAAATCGAACACGATTGCACGCACATCTGGTCGGGCTCAGATCGAGTGATTTACCATTGCCTAACCCTAGCCCGAGAAAATAGAGGAACTCACATCGTGGAAGGAATACTCGATGTCGGAGAGAAGGCTGTCGCTGCTTGACTGGTCGTCCTCGCCGTTCAAGGACAGCATGGCGAATGCGACGGTGTCGGCGAGAGAGAGAGCGAGAGAGAGAGAGCAGCCCTTCTACCGCTGCAATGATGACTAAATTGGCATGTTACAATAGTTTAATGGATACCATGCCCTTTCCCTGGATTACTGTCTCCTGCCTGATATGGATTCTCTTCACACATTCTCATTTCAAATATTAAACCTGCACTCCCTCCATCCCAATTTCATTGCCTAACAAAAACATACCAGTATATTACATCATCCAAAGAAACAAAATCATGTCAACTACAAGGTACTTATGCATCACTTCTTCAGTCATGGTTTCACAAAACATTACATTATAATCTCCCAACAAACATAACCACAACATGGTTTCACTAAACATCACATTACAATCTCTCAACAAACGTAATCACAGAAACAAGTATATTGCATCGACTCAAGAAACAAAATCATGTCGACTACAAGGTACTTACACATCACTTGTCTTGTCATGGTTTCGGAAAACATTACATTATAGTCTCTCAACAAACAAAATATAATCATGTCAACTACAATGTATTTATGCATCACTAGTCCAGTCATGGTTTCACAAAACATTACATTACAATGTCCCAACAAACATAATAACTGAAACAAGTATGGTACGTCATCTTAAGAAACATAATCATGTCAACAACAATGTACTTATGTCTTATTACAACAACGATGGTTTCAGTGAGTGACATGTCCAAAAATCTCAACAGCTCGCATAGCATTATATCGCAATCTCTCAACAAACATAATCACAGAAGCACGCTCTAAATGCAACAGCAGTCAATATTACAAATACAGGCAGGGGAACCCCACGGTCCATATGACAAGCCCAGGGTACCAGCTCTCATCAGATCTCATCAACGTCGACCACCTCATTCTGTTTAGCCACTACAGGGGCATCTACATCCACTATAACATGTTCAACAACATCAGAAATGGTACCAAGGAAGAACACCTTCCTGGTTCGCTTCTTTCGCCGCATAATCTGCATAAGATCTTCAGTATCCAAGACATCTATGAATTGCTGCTTCTTATGATGCCACCACCGGATTTTTGCCATCTGCTTAGGGCCAATACTGATTTCCTTACCGATCATCTCTCTCATTTCATCAAGAGTTATGTTTTTGGAATCGATAGTGATCTCCACAATACATGAAGAAACTGGCTTATTAACTCCCTCATCAAGTTTTGTCATGTATGAATCCACCTCTATGCGTATACTGAACTTATCTAGATCAGCATCTATTGGTCCGTATTCTCTAGGAGCAGAAGCTCTGGCAGCAAGATCTCCAGCATCTGCATACATATCATCAACCATCGCTTCAACTTTCACCTTACGATCAACTGCACAACACTCCCAAACCATCTGAAGCTCATGGGAGTGCTCAATTTGCTGATAGGTATCATTCATGTTGCGCCACACCAATGTTGTCCTCTGTCTAGAACCCCAGGGAATTCTAGCGGCAAGCATATCTACCAGCTGCGAAACAGACACAACCTCTTTGCAATTCACAAGCAGATGCACATCTTGCCCGAACACAACCCTCTCGCAACCAAAATCAAGCTTTGCAGTGTACTGGCGAACATGAACTGCGAACTCATATAGGTCACTTGTATCAAAACTATGCCTAATTTGATTAAAAAGGGGAACAATTCAGTTCATTCGATTATATTATGCCGTAACTAATCTACTTGCAAGATAAGGCACAGATAAGAAAAATTCACCTCTCGCTCTTCTCCAGGGTTTTTTTCTTCGAGATCTGAGTGCTGCATCCGCCCACCGGAGCCGAACAATCCGCTGTCGGCCTTGCTTTTCTCTTCAACCCGCTGCTCGTAGGTACCTTGGGAGCAGAATCCTTGCTGGCCTCCTCGCTAACCGGGGCTAAAGACCTCGCCGCTGCTACGCGTTGAGCCCTAGACTTGGGCCCGGACGGACCCTTTTCAGTCGGCGACGTAGCTACAACCTTCGCCTTGCTAGATATGCTGGGCCACCGCCGTCGGATTCAGTGTCGGGGGAGGGAGAAAAAAGGTCCTCCGCTGCCGGCAGATTTAGGGTCAGGGAAGGGAAGAAAAGGGGCCGCCGCCGCCGTCGCATCAAGATTCAGTGTCGATAGTTAGGAAAGTACAGTAATGGATTTGCCCCTACAACACGTGCAGGGTGGCTAAGAAGAGTGAACGGCGAAGGAGGGGCACAGCAGGAACTAGTGTAACGGAATATCCTGACTTAACGGGCGCGATTTGAAAATATTGGGTTTGGCTATCATTCACTCGAAAGACCCCTCTCAGCAATTGGCGCTCCAACTTTTCGAATCGCAGTGATAAAAATCAACTTGGGTACCGCGTTGCCTGGCTACCCCAACTTTCGGGCCGCAAAATGATATTCTCCCATGCTGGTGGGTGATATTATTTCAGAGTCAAATCCGAAGGAGAGGCTGTCATAAAGATCGATCAAATCCCCCAGATTCGCGGCGTGGCTGCTGTTGTCTTTGATGTTTATTGGGTGCGAGGTGGCCCTTTCGGTGGAGCTGATAGAAGATGATGGCATTGCCACAGGTGTTATGATTGCAACCGATGGATCTGATTAGATCGGATCCGAAAGACAGAGGATTTCCGCTAGCCCGATGCAGAAGTGGAGGTCCCCGGTCATGAGATCTGTCTCCCGGTCGAAGCTGTTGGAGGCCGGGAGAGGGGTGGTCGGGCGTGGATCAAGATCGGTGCAATCATGGTGGATCTCACCAACCTCAATCGTCGAATTGCTGCTTGGTGAAGGTGAAGCCGCCAAATTCATGACTCCAATGCTTAGAGTTCCCACAGACAACGTCAATTGTCGAGAGGTAACCTCGGCAATATCCATGATTATGGACTTGGGTTTGATGGAAAAGAGAGCGCTCATGATTTCGTCGGCCTATCAGACAAACAAGGGAGTCAAAGTCCTTCCTCATTATGAAAACAAAGGGTTACAAAGTCGCCGATTCGCAAGATGTGATCTAACTCACGGTGAGTTGTGTCTTGCTCAAAGCTATGGTGCCTTCTCTGTCGGCTCCTCCCAGCCTTTATATGAGACGCTAGGTATTAGAGTCCAACACGGATCGGTTACAATTTTAGTTACAGCTACTCGACTATGTTGGTTGACACTTCGATCTTGATCAACACGTCTGGTTCCTGAGTTTCGGATGCTTCTAGGATTCCTAGTTCTTTGTGGGATTCATGGCTCGTAGTTTAAGTATGTACCATGTATACCAATTACGGAACCCAATAAATCATACCCATGTCAGCGACCTCCTCCTCCGCCGTCGATTTCGCCGCAATCCAGCACTCGCAGGCTCCAGCGAGCAGGGGCGCTACGGGCTCCAACGAAGGGGCGTGGTGGGCCCCTGGTCATCCTGTTTCGCGGGCACGTCGGTGGTTGTCCACACTTTTTCCGTGAGCGGGGGTGGCTCAGCGGCCGTCCTCTGCGAGGGGCGGGGGATCCAAGGCGGCGGCGCGGGCTACACATTCAGGGCGACGGCGGCGGCGGCGGTGCACTGACGACGTTGCTTGGGTGGGAGGGGCTGCCTAGAGGAAGGAGAAGATCCCTTCCGTATATTTGTTTTTTCGGTTTTGCTAGAAATTAGACGCCTGATTTTTAGTTATGTCTCAGGTCGCCTCTCTCATTATTGGATATACCTCGCGATTCATGTAGTGTGAGAGTTACACTGAGTTGCAATTAGATTATAACTGAGAATTTAATAAGTTGCAAATAGATTGCAACTGAGAATTGGTACAAATTTTATAAGTTACAATTGAGAATTAGCACAAAATAGTAGGATGATGTCAGAGCCTGCGACATAACTAAAAATCAGACCCATGAGATCTAGACATTCCCTTGTTTTTTATTAGATTTTTGATCTAGACACTCCCTTGTTTTTTATTAGATTTTTATTTTTAATATGGGTGGTTCATCAATATTGCAACGTCAGCCTTACAGGTGGGCCTCCCAATTCAGAATGAGTGTCAATTCGTGTTTGGAGCAGATTGGTGTTTGTTAAGACAAACTCAAAAAAACGTGGTTGATGTTGGTACTCAAAACGAAAAGTGATACCAAAGTCGAAATTTAGCTAGAAATGTGATGGAGACAGTATAACACAACTGTCGACAAACACTTGAAAGACGAGAAGCATGAAACACGTAATCCAAACTGACGTGTATCCTCTTTGTGAATGGACGAAGAGGATAATGTGAGTAAAATTTCTTATTATCGAGTTCAATGCTCTTATTCAATAGGCAGCCCACACGTTCTGCAAAAGCAACAGCACCTACAAGATACCTGGCAGCATCGAGTCTTAAGAGTAGGAACAGTATCTCTACGATCAGATGCATCAAAGCACCAACATAAGTGGTTTACCAAAAATGTGCAAAAGATAAAAGAATATAGATAAGGAGCAGTTGAACACATGTTGACATTCCAAAGGTTTCACCGAAAATAATTTACAGATTCCAGATGGATGGACTAGACTTTCGTTGGCCATGTTGCTTGAGCTGACATGATTATGCCCACGATCACTCCAAACAAGCCCAAAGCACTGCCGAAGATCTCAATCACCAGGATCTTTACAAACAGTGTTGAATTCTGAGCATCAGACAGCGCACAGCTGCTTCCAATTACTCCCACGCATACCCTGAAGATTCAAAGTTTGATCATCTGGCACCATGTAACATAATACACAAGAGAACAAAATGTGAACTTTGGCACCTACCCACAAACAAGATTAGCAAAGCCAACAATAAGACCTGAGGCAAAAATTGCATAACCAGCTCGCATGGACTCTGGATCATGCATTCTGGATGTTGGCACACTTTCAAGCTTTGTTTGGAGGATGATTGCCACAATCACACCATAAATTGCAACAGCCTCACAGAAGATGACACTGTAAAGCAAAGGAGATACATATGTATCAAAAGTTAAAAGGCAACACCCACGATATATGCTAATCAGAAGATTGAGAATTAACACCAGATAAGTTTCTACTCCTTCTGTTCCTTAATATAAGACGTTTTAGCAAACTAATTAGGAAACACAGGAAGTACTAACTAGATACAAACATTCCAACCAGTTTTGCTAAATTCACAAGAATATATTTCTTTTTCTTGCTTGCCTCAAAAGAGGCATAAATCATTAGATTCCGATATAAGCCCATCTGATGGTGTTTAGATGAGTGAGTGAAATTATCAGAATTACTCACGACATAGAAGCAATCTTTCTTGAACCAGGAGGTGGCTCCCAATTCCATACAGAACTACCAAGTTCTTACAGAGACACATGCAAATTTATAAGCCAAAAAAATTGGAACTTATTTCAGGGACTGATGCAGAACTGAACTTCAAGAACATCTTTGCATAAAAAGGAGTCACTCGGGTGAATTGACCAAATAAACCGCGTTTGTCTATTAAGGATACGACCCAGGACCATCCACTCATGCAAGACGGATAATTAATTGCTTTAAGCTACCAAACAAATCGAAAAATCGAGTAATCCATGTGGTGTTATCTACTGCAAACTGTTTGAAGGGTGCTCATACGCATCATGATGTATTGTAAGAATGTAAGTGCCCTTTGGCTCAGAAATTACAAATGACCAAGCTGAGTTTAGTGAGCAAAATGACAAACAGGTTGTAGTAAAGAACATATCTTTTATTCACAAGATGCAGATGCTACTATACCAGTGCTACCATTAACGAAGCTACTGAAATTCATCACCAGGACTCCATCTTTATTACTGGTTGAATTATACAAAACGTAAAATGTGGTCTACTTAATAAATAGGGACAGTGCAGATCTCAAGTTACCAGAACGCACCAAATACTCCACTAGTATCTCCACTGTTCAAGTGTGTACTCTAGTAACAAGCAATTTTAGCTTGTGTATTAACATGTGTATAAAACTTTCAGTTTAGCTCCCAGATTCCTATCAGACTTAGTGTTTCTCCAGTACAGCATATGTACTGTGTGCTTCCTCCTGTAGCTATGTGCCTGTGCTACATGAAATTATTTGTCAAGTGAAAACACCTTACTTTACATATGTTAGCTCACATGAAAAAATGTTTGCAGCATATTAAGACTGTAATAGATTAAGCATGAATCATTATCATTCGTGGACAGCCTAAATTATAGTTACACTGCTATCATTCTAATGAACATCCTACAGCACAACAATAGTATAACAAATAAGAGCAAGACAGCTTGAATGGTGAATCAAATGATAAAGGTCAACTAAAGAACAAGACTGCACCCCACAAGATCACTGGATGAACCTGATTGCCCTAACCATCCCTAACCATAACAGAGGAACAGCAGCAAAACAAAAAAATGGGAGTGTCCAGCTTTGACTTTCTGTCTACCATGATCCAATGAAGTTGATAGCAGTATACACCCTCGTTTCCATAATTATGGAATTATAGAACGAAGGGAGTAGCTTTTGTGTGGTGCCAGCATATGTGCAAGTGGAGCGCTTGTCAAAACTTTAAAAACAATAAAATTTAGCTTGTTAAAACGAGACTAATCAAGTGGGAAACATGAGAATTTAGGAAGCCTGACTGACGCAACAATGGGCTAAGGATCTACTTCAAAGTTAAGCATATGTAAGACATAACCACGAGTCCACGATAGTTTCTTCGCATGGTAAGTATATGCAGTAACAAGAAATATCAACAAAGAGTGAGGAGAAGTGAAGTATATACGACAAAGACGCTAACAAATCAATAGTACAAAAACAAACTTAACCCTTTATATACCCAAAAGGCCATAACAAACTTAAGTGTTGAAAGGGCACTCAACTAAAATTTCAGTTAGGCGATAATAATTGCATGTTATTGCCTGTTGGCATTGGTTGAAGGTCTCATTAGTGTATTCTTGAGTGTATTTGGATAGCTTGCAACTGAGATGATGTCCAGTTCTTCCTACGAAGAGATCTATGTAATAAGTCAACTCATACAGAGTAATCCACTGGAGAAAGAATCCACGATGCAGAAGTACTCTTTGTGGAACAAGACAAAAGAATGGCCAGCTACTTGAATAATTTCCCTACTAGCACTAACAGATGAACGGTACTTGACTCTATTCAACCATCCTCTAAATAAATTTCCACGAGCACTGATGTTAACTAAGCTAACAGACCAAGCAATGCCCAAGCCCTCGAAGCAACCCGCATCATTACTATTATCAAGTTCAAAGTAGCACCAAATCAGTAGCTGACAGCGCACCAAGCAGGGCCAAATCTAGCTACCGCGGCGCCAAACGAGTCGGCCCCGATGGAACCAAAAGCAGGCCCATCACGGTTGCAAGGCTCACCTGATGAGGTTCTTGGAGGTGATCCTGGGCGCCTTGATGGCGGCCCCGATGAGGCTGCTCCCCGTGATGAAGATCCCCCTGCGAGAAAAGAAACAGCGGAGGGGCAGCATAAGAAGATGGGCGCAGCAGATCCAGCGAGCCGATGCTAAGGAGGGCGAAGATGTGGCCTCACCATGCTGCGCCGAGGACCGAGACGCCGATGGATACGGCGATGCCGATGGCGGCGAAGGTGTAGGGCGAGATATGGACGAGCGCGCGCGCCCACGACGACGAGTCCGACGACATCCTCCCACCGCGATCTCCTTCCCAGCAACTTGCCGGTGCGCGCTCTGTGCTGGATCGGGGATTTTTTCCTCTTCGGGATGTTTGGATCGGTGACTGCACGGGCAAGGTAGAGAGACGGAAGATGTGTGCGTGGTCTGCACGAGGACCAACCAGCCGTGGTGGGGCCAGATGGTGCGTGGTCCGTCCGATCTGGTTGTGGACGGTGCAGAGGAGATCGTGACGGGTCTCCTGAGACGGAGCGCTTGGGGAGCAATAGCCAAACCCAGATCTCTCGACCGGGCCAAGCTTTGGAAAGTTGTTGGGCCCATCCGGTGGAGCTCGCTCACAACGAACCAATAGGCTGGGCCTGCTCAAAGTCCAAGAATAAACGAAACTGATCGTGTCGGAGTCCAGCTCGGATGCTGACAAAACGACTCCGTTTCGAATAGCGCCATCCATATTAAGAAGGAAGCCTCGAACGAGCGAGCTGTCTGCAGAACTCCACTTTCCGATCTTGGGACTTGAATCGACCGTCAAACGAAAACAAACTCGAATCGACGACCGCAAGAAAGGAACTGACGTTGCCGGCTGCCGCCATGGACGCCCAACTCTTACAGTCGATTCTGGAGGGCATGCTCCAACTGAGCCTGGACTCGCCCGGAGTTACTGCTCATCTGGACGGCGCCACCGATCAGCTCACCGCGGCTGTCCCGGCACAACCCGCTGCCGCGGCAGAGGTCGACGACCATGTAAGTCAATCGGCGGGTGAATGGGCAGAGCTCCTGGTGAGCGAACTGTTGAGCGCCACCTCCGTGGACGACGCCGGGTGCCGCGCTGCCAGGATCCTCGAGGCCTTCGGAGGCAGCGTCTGCTCCCGCGCCGCGCAGGTACTGGGTGACAAGGACAGGGTGCTGGGAGCCGCCCTGCAGCAGAACTCCGTCCTCAAGAGAGCGGTGGTAGTGCAGCATCGGCGGCACCTGGAGGACGAGGAGAAGGGCAGGGAGCTCCAGGGCCAGGTCGTCCGGTACCAGGAGCAGGTTAGGCGGCTAGAGGCGGACAAGTACGCGCTGTCCGTACACATCAGGAACGCACGGGGCGGGAGTGGGAGTTCCATGCCGGGGAACTTCCACCCGGAAGTCTTTTAGCAGGTTGATTTTACATGGCGCGAGGATATCTCATCCTCTGCTTTAGATACCGGTCTCTTTTTTGTCTTGTGGTAGTATATCCCACATGTCTGTAGCAATTGTCTGTATATGTGCGTTTGTTAGACTTTCTTTTCTTTTTTTTTGTTCAATCTCCTCTGTTATATTTCTTGGAATAGGAAAAGCGTCATGACGTACAAACAAACTTTAGTTAAGTCAACGCATTTTGTCTCTTTATATCTTTCATCAATCCGCATTGGTAGAAGAAGATAGTGCACATCGTTCTTCATTTTGTCTGAAAAGGAAGGCAGTGTTCTCTTCACCTTTCCGGTGTACATCCAGACCAGAAAATGGATGGCCCTGACGACTCTACAATATACATGCACCTACCACTGACCAGTCCACTCAACCATATGAAAGTTTGACCACCAGCTCTACCTTCATCTTAAACGGTACACAGTTACACACACACACCTTACACAAGTTTCAGTTCCAACATAGTGTACACGTGTTAAAATATACCTAGGATAAGTAAACATATAATGCAAGCAAATCTCCCGAGAAGCATTGGGGCAAACGCTGGTGTACAATCATTTCTCTAAAAAAAGGGAATGCTGCATTTCGACATTTCTTCCTTTGATTCTTACCTGACTGTATGTCATGAAGAAACTACGCAGGCCGGAGAGTAGCCGCCAAAAACCGTGTGCTCGTTGCCCAACTCGATGTAAAGCGGCAGAAGGAGAATGACTGCGTCGCGCAGGCCATGGCCAACGCCGAGGAGCTGGCCATGGAAGCCGTCAAGCATGTTGTCATCCTGATGAAGCAGGAGATGGTTGACTGTCGCTTTCGGCAGTGCCACTGTTGTACCTGGCCAGGCCGTGACCGGCGCGTCGTTCACCAGCTCTGTCATGTCCACGCTGAGCGACCGGTCTCCTGTTGCACGGAAGGTTAGCTTTGCCCTTTGAAAAGAACTTGAGGCGAAGAAGAAGGGCAATGGCAAGGGCAAGGCCAAATCGTCAACGGACGGTCTCATCAACCTTGATGACAATATCGAATGCATCAGCAACCTTGCAGGCGATGGTCTGGCGTCCGTCGGCCGTGTCTGCCGGCCTGGAGGCCACAAGGCTACCAAAGCCAACATCGCCCATCAAGATGGTGCGTTGGCATTATAGGAGACCATCAAGGAGTTGTTGGAGAAGAAGTAAGAGGCCACCGTCGAGAGGGAAGAGAGGCGGCGAAAGAGAAAGAGGTCACTGCCAAGAGCTTTCTTGATCTCCAAATAAGATTTATTATGGTGGACGAGACCAATACCAAGGCTAGGCTCATGGAGGCCGGGGCCAAGACAAAGGCCAAGACCAAGGAAGCCAATGCCAAGTCTAGGTGTTGGAGGCCGAAGCCAAAGATCATGGCCGACAAGAATGTTGTCATGCTCACCGAGTTGGACAGCATCACCGACCTTGAACGAAGGGATTGGATGGAGAGGAAGCAAATGATCATCCGGCCTCGCGATGCTTGAAGGGCAATGTCATAGATGTTTGACATTTGGAAAAAGTTGTCACTTTTAGGACAAATTGTATGACATTTGTTTTTGGATATATATGGGACAAACTAGTCACTTGTTGGCGATGCCTACGGAACAATAGCACAGTTTGACACTTTATTTCTTGCCAACTTGTATATTTGTTTATGTCTTGCTGAAATGTGAAAATAATTGGTTAATGCTCAGCGCTGGTCAAAATGGTTAACTGGTCTGCGCGGACAAGATAGGTCGCGCCGCTAATCGCCCTGGCCAGGTAGACCGGACCCATGACCCGACTTCCGTCCGTGGCTTGATCCATCCGGATCATCCAGACTGTTGGATCGACAGTTTGCCTTGACCCGCTAGAGATACCCTAAAGTAGGCTCTTTACAGAATTTGCGACTTGCAGACTCCGTGGCTTCGTCTATCCGCTTCCGGCGTTGAAGAAGAGTTCCCCAGAAGCCCTCTTTCCGGTCAGGCTCTGCCGCTACGTAGACGTCTCCGACTCTGCTTCTGCCTCTGATGGGTTGAATTAATGTCGAAATCTGGTCTGTTCATGCGGTTTTCAGACCGTACGTAGTCGTAGCGAGCGGAACAAAACGACCGGCATTAGATGTGATATTCTTTCCGGCCTCCTCGATTCTTCGATATGCTAGAACTTTGCACGCTTGCAATCAAAGACAGAGAGGATTGATCAAACGGTACCGCGAGAATATGAGAGAGCTTTATTCAGCAATGCCCGATCCTGCCTGCTCAGCCCGACGACAAGAAAATCAGGGATACATCCAGCCAACTGTTTGTCAACGTCAGTATGCAAGCAAACTTGGCTCATAGATGCGCCGACAGATTGGCACACACGGTAGCGCGAGTCTGCGATCCACGCACCGGACATTCTTTTCGTCTTTCTTCGAGTGTCCAGGCTACGGAAAAAAAATGGATAAAGGCTGCTGCAAATGGAACAAGTTAACTAACCACACAGGTCCACATCGATATTGTGGCAGCCAAGGAACAAATCCACTGCACGACTTGTCAACACAACACGAACCTTCGCTGCGGCAGTACTTCCTCCATCCGGACTTAGATTTACCTAATTTTACACTTATCTAGTCACTGATATTGAGAGAGTAAATTTTATTTTAGAAGGAAACAAGTGCTCACGTTAGGATAACATCATTGGTGAATTAAGACTTCCCTTTTCCTATTTCTTATTCAATCTTAGAATAATTGTTTCTATGTCACTTTTAGAGGGATGTTGTTTTGAGTGGAAGTTCATTTAGTGGTTTGGATTAATTTAAACTTAATTTATCATAAACTAAATCGAAATGATTTTTCATAGTTCGTTGTAGCCACTAGCTTCGTTTACTACCTTGTGTTTAGCTATAATAAAGATAATATAATTAGAGAATTCTGGATTTTTACATTACGAACAGGTATCGTATTATTTTATGAGTGCTAATTTAAAGTTTAACTATTGCAAACTTTCAGCAAAACCTCACTTACTCCGTGAAATTCAATAAATAGATTGAATCAAGAGTAACAAATTCCAGCATTAGTATCTAAGTATCCTGCTTGCCTCTATGATTCTTGATATTGAAAATTTGTTTTAATATCAACGTTATCTAGGAGCTGAAAATTGTTATAGAAACCATCATGTGTAGAAGATATTGTGATATCTGAAATAATGCTTGGTTGTAGTATGATAGAATATAATAAAATACATATTCTCGTATTGTATAAGAATTTGCAATGGTTGGAGACGCTAGGTGTCCTGATCACCCAAAAGGTTTTGGAAATTAACATTATATTCGCGATTTTTCTTATGAGCTATAGTAGCTTGATCATGAAAGTTGTCAAGATAAATATGGATAGAAGATGTAGGTAAAATGTTTACTACATTAAAAAGATTACTAAAATGAATAAAATTTGAAAGAACGCCAAACATTTGATGATGGTGATTCACTTCAAAGTGCAAGTCCAAAGGTATTAGTATTTGCACGCTTTGAACTATGTGTCTTAAGTATGAAAAATCACTATTAATGTTAATAGATTCTTTTGAAAAGAAAAGGAAATGTTGAAAGAGAATCTAGAAAATATTTGGCAGGAAAAGAAAAGACTGGAAATATGCATCTTAGGTATATAAATGATATACACGTTATGAGTGTATTCTTTGCTTGTTAAATAATGTGGTTCTTGGGTATTGGATACTGAATTGGTTGGTGTGAAATGTCACAGGCACAATTTATGAACTGCAATGACATAAGTAACTAGCAAAATAATATGTGATGATGTTCATCGAAGATAAATAAAGTGTTATTGTGTTTCTCGTTGATATCGAAAGCTTTCCTTCAAGATTTATTTTTAATAATTATTATTTTATTCTGGTATTTATGAGAACGATGGTTGTTTAAATAACTATCGTATTCCATTGAAGATGGATACACTCTTACAAATCTAATTGGATAAATCACGTCCATAAACACTGATGCTAAAGTATCGTAAGATGAAGATCACTTATGAGTAACACTGCAGTTTAAATCATGTTGGATAGAAAACATGAAGAAACTCCATGTTGATGGAATTTTGGAGTCTTTTGATTTTTGAATCAATTGATGCTTGTGAGAATTTTCTGGAAATGATTTAAATTTCGTTCATACGCCAAAGAGGAACGAACGACTAACTTATTGGACATTGTGCATATTGATGTATATAGTCTATTATGTGTAGCCGTATGTGGTGGATCGTTCAAACTTCATATACTTTAACAAAAGATTTGAGTGAATATGTGTATATTTACTTAATCAGCGAGGAGTATGAAACGTTTGAAAATGTTCAAATGATTTTAAGATAAAGTGGAAAATCATTGTAACGAGAAAATAAAGAATTTATGAATGGATCATAAAATAAAATATTTAAGTTACAAGTTTAGAAAAAAACTCCTAAGATTTAAGAAATCGTTCCATGGATTTATGTTTCCCTATAAACCATAGAAATATGGGGTATTCGAGAGATGTAATCAAACCTTGTTTGACATGGTAGGATCAATGGTGTTATTTATAAAATTGCCATTATATTTTGAAGATTAAGCTTTATTGACTATCGCTTTTACACTAAAAAAGCTACATCGTGATCCGTTGAAATGACACCATATGAGTTATGGATTGGGATAAAACCCAAGTTGTCTTTTCTTAAATTTTGGTATGCTAAGAAATTTTTACAACCAAACTCGAATAAACACGTCTTTGTAGGTTATCCCGAAGAAATTTTGGGTATTTCTGTATAACACGTAAGACAAAAGTGTTTGTCACTTAGAACATCAAGTTTCTTGAGAAGGAATTTTTTCGCAAAAAGTTAAGTGGGAGAATAATAGAACTTTAATAAAATCATTGAACCTTAACTATATGTGCTGAGTTGCGCAGCGCCGGAAAGTGTCCTAGAGACAACCATAATACTCATGGCTCATGTGTCTCAAAAGTTATGATCACGGAGATCTAAGTTCCTATTAAACCGCGTAGGTTGGGTAAATAATCAAATACTAAGATTTGAGATTCAATAATTATTGTTTGATAATGATGGACCAATTACATGGAAATAAGCGGTGGTGTGCCCTAACTCTGTCAAATGGCTTGAAGCCATAAAATCTGTGATAGTTCCATACACGAAAAACCAAGTTACTGAACTTGGAAGACCCTGTGAAAGGCATGCTGTATTTGGATCTATAAAAAACAAACATGGATATTTTACATCTATGAAATAGTCGACATGTCAGTAAAAATTTACTACAATATTTAAGGAGTTGAATACGCCAAGATTCGAACTTTCATAGCGATATTTAGTCTAGACGGATTAGTGTAGCAACCACTACATATGTCAATTGTTTTATATGCTAGTTAAACAAACAAAACATAGAATGGTTACCTAGGACGTGTACGAACACGGTCTGAAGGGTTTTGTTAAATCAAAGGATGCTAAAAGGGAGTTAGAATCTTCACCGTGATAAAAATATTAAAATGTTTAATTTCATCAGGGGACGATGAAGATGATCGCATTTGCAAAAAATTAAGTGGGAGTACTGAGGCATATTTTTAATACATCGTGTATAAGACATATTGTTAATTGGAAATAATGTATCTTTTATTCACACAAGTTAAGGATTTTATTAAAATTAGATTTAAATGAATGTTTTGGGCAAAACCAGAATAATTAGCATCAAAGTCTATTTGGATAGATTGAGACACTAATATGCCTATGCCGTATGTACATACATGAAATATTGAATGAGTTCAATATGGAAACAATGAGAAAGGTTCTTGCCACATAGAAAAGGTTGAATCAAGATTCAAGTGCATTGACACTTGGTGAGTGAATCAAGATTCAAGTGTTTTGACACTTGGTGAGTAAAATCACATGAATATATTGATAAACAAGATTAAAGTGTTTTGACACTTAGTGAGTAAAATCACATGAATATCTTGATAAACGAGAATCAAGTGTTTTGACACTTTGTGAGTAAAATCACATGAATATCTTAATCAATCATACCGTGATATGTACATATCTAGATATGTCCTATGCTCTAAATGTTATAAGCATATACCAGGGTGACTCATAAGATGATCATTGGACGATAGTAAGGATATTCTTATGATCTCTGAAAGAACTAAGAATATATTATGTATGTATAAGTGAGAAATAGTTCATTGTAAAGTGTTACATTGGCACTAAACAGATAGTTCATTGTAAAGTGTTACATTGATACTAATTTTGTCACAAGGTACACTAAGTTTATATCAATTTAGGCTATGGGTTAAGGTGGCACAATTTGATGGAAGAAGGTTCCATGATAGATTTGGATAAGTTCCAAAAGGTTAAGTACTGTGAAGGATACTACAACGAAAGGCTAAGTATAAGACTGCTCTAATAGCAACATAAGAATGTATTTGTGTCAAGAAGTTTGTTAATCAAACTAGCTGTAGTTCCAAAGGGTATAATACTGTGAAGATCTATTGTATGAAAGTAGTATTGACATGTTTTAAAACTCCGAGGAACTAAGGTCTCAACAAAAGACCAAATTTATACAATGCCATCTCATTTGAGAATGAGTGATGCGTAGAGACGTAAAGACATGCAAATACACATAGATCTGAAAGTGTCAGATCTATAGATTAAGTTTACCACAAGAAATGCGTACGTACAACACCAGCCATAGGTGTTTATATGCGCAAGTTTTCAACTAGATTATTGACTCTAGTGAAAGTGGGAGACTAAAGGGAATATGGCCGAGAGGCAATAATAAAGTGGTTATTATATTATATTCCATGTTTATGATAAATGTTTATTTCTTATGCTATAGTTGTATTAACCGGAAAACATTAATACATGTGTGTTTAATAAACAAATAAAATGTTCCTAGTAATGCCTCTCATTACACTAGCTTGTTGATGAACACAAGATCAATGTTTACCAATCATGACATTAAATGTTGTTAATAATGAGGTCACAACATTGGTGGAATGGTGTGATGAACAGTCTCCCAAAGTATATTATGCCACATTATGTTTACACTACTATAACTTCATTTGAAGTAACTCTAATCCTTAGACAATGAGATCACGTCAATCACTAACTCTGGAGGAGTACTTCGATTCCATCAAACGTCACACCATAACAAGGTGATTATAAATATGTCGCCGGGTACTTGGAAAGTCTTAGTTGAGGATTGTGGATCAAGAGTGAGATTTGTCCATCCTCATGACAGAGAGATGTACTCAGGGCCCTCCCGGTGATATCACATTAACATAGCTTGCAAGCAAGTGATAAAGATCACTAATAATGTTATATCACGGGAACAAGAAAAGAGTACTTGTTGGTAACAAGATCAAAATAGGTATAGATGATACCATATGATCGGATCTCGGACAAGTAAAATATCATGAGACAAAAGGAATTGGTTACTATGAAAAAGGTTCACGTGATCACTAGTTTATCGTTGAGCTGGTGGGAGTCATTATGGATCTCTAGGCCCTGCTAATGGTTATTAATCTAAGAAAGTCTCGATCATGTCCACATAGTTCACGAGACCATAGGGAGACACACTTAAGGGTAGTCAACGCATTTGAGTGGATAGGGAACATCGAAGAAAATACTGGACAACGTAGGAATGGTTCTAATAAATCTTTCGGAATAGTTTTGGTGTATCAGAATATTACCGGGGATTGAATTGTTAATGTGTTCATTAAATGAAGTACTTAGAAAATGAAGTGTTCATTAAATGAGTGACATTAAATCAAGTGAATTAAAAGTGGTTTAATGGAGAGACTCTTGATTTTCAATGGAGAATAAATGGAAGAAAGTGGAGAATGAATATTTTTGAGTGGAGAGTCCACCCACATAAATGGGGGAGAGGTGGGGGCACCACCATGGCTGGTGCACCATACCCCTTGGGGCTTCCCCCTCACCTATAAAAAGGTGCCTCTAAAAGAGCATCTGTGCCCCATGTGTGGTTTTGGTAATTAATGACAATATATATGGACTCACTTTTGTGTTGAGTTTTACTTGTAGGATTTGTGCATCGTCAATGCTTAAACCATATGTTGGCTTCAAGGTTGAAAGAAGAAGAAAGTGAAGAATATCAAGTGTTTACCAAGGTTTTAAGAGTAACCCAGAGATTGGTCAAGTGAGAGTTGGTCCTATAGGAAGTGTGTATTTAAGAATAAGATAGAGTGATATATCTTGTGTACCTTCAAGGCAGCAACATAATAAAGAAAGCAGAAATGAAGTGCAAGTTCAAGATGAGCCATCTCGAAGAGATCATATGCTTGAAGCTTGCCATCCTTATGGTGATCATGGA
The DNA here is from genome assembly GCA_910589775.1 of Avena eriantha. Taxonomy (NCBI): domain Eukaryota; kingdom Viridiplantae; phylum Streptophyta; class Magnoliopsida; order Poales; family Poaceae; genus Avena; species Avena eriantha. Next base: position 472,562,401 of record OU342742.1, on the reverse strand, counting down.
TATGTGAATATATGCCTAAAATAGAGGCTTTTCCATAGTGGAGTATGGGGAGCAAATTCCAAGTATTCACCAAGCTAGCGCAATTAAGAAAGGTGCTCCGTATTGAGGTGTAGAAGATCGTCATCATCAAGATCATGTGGAATGTGCGCAAGTTAAAGGTAAGGTATTGATAGGGTTTCTTTCTTACCGGTCTCGTGGTGTTAGTTGGGGATACCGGTTTATAGGATAGATAAGCATACTATCAAGAGGGGCTCTCGAGTGAGTAACTTGATCATATCACTCGGTGAGAGCTCAAACCTTTGCATAATTAGCATCATATTTCTTGGTTGTTATTTTCTTCTTATCCATGAGAGGATTTATATCTTTTCTCAATCTCCATGACAAACTCAAGTTCATTGAAAATGGATTTCATATACATTCTCTATTGTGTTTTCGATATTGGAGGTTTTATCGGTTTGTCTTTTATAGATAGGTTAAACCTTTAATCATTTGGTTCTATCCACCCTTGATGGACTATGATGGTTCCCTGCATGATGTTTTAGATCTCATTACTATTTTCGAAATGAGCCCAAGATCATCAAAATTGAAGTCCGGATGCAAAAGTAATGATGGTTTCAGTTTTGCTGTTTCTGCCAGTTTTCGGAGGGGCGGATTACCCGGCTAAATATCCGGACCAAATATCCGCCCCCTATACAGAGGGCCGCGCCACAAAGTTCTTAGCCATATTTTGACCCGAGGAACCCAAAATATCCGGGGGAGGGGCAGATTATATGGCCCGCAAGGTCCCAAACAGTCATATTTCATTGGGGAGGGGTATAAATAAACCCCTTCTTCCTCCTTAGGCTGGTTGGTTGCATTCTCTCTCTCCTCCATTATTTTAACCTTCAAGAGCTTTCAAATACTCCTATTCCCTCCCATATTTCTTGAATCTTTGAGGGGGGGGGGGGGTTGAAAGGGGGATCTAGATCTACAACTCCACTAATCCATCTCTCCTCTATGTGAGGAGAACATCTTTGGATCTAGATCTTGGGGTTTCTTTTATGGATTTCCTTGTGTTCTTCCTCTCTTATTCCCCACTAGCTTTTGTAGCTTTGGTGGAATTTGGGAGAGAAGGACTTGAGCACTTCTTATGTTCTGGCCATTGCATTTGGTGCATTGGTTTGAGTTCTCGGTGAGGTTTGGGTGAAAGGTGAGAAGCTTTTTACTCTTGGGTTTCTTGGAACCTTGGATGGTTTAGTTGTTTTGTAGGTTTGTGGATTACTTGGGGCCTCCAATTAAGTTTTGGAGCTTTCCCCGAGCTTGTTTGTTGGGAGCCTCCAATTGAGTTGTGGAGAAGTGCCCCAATATTTATGAGAGGTTACGGATTGCCACTAACAAGTGCACCGATAGTGAAGAAGTGAACCAGGCCTCTTGTGGTGAGGTTCACAGGAGAATAGGGTGAGGCCTTTTGTGGCGTGGTGGTCTTAGTACCGCCCACCCCTCCGACAAGATGTACTCCCTTTATAGGAAGAACTCGGTAATTAATCATTGTCTCTACGTGCCTCGGTTATCTCTATACCCGAGCTATTTACTTATGCACTTTACTTTGTGATAGCCTTCGTGATTGAAGTCTTATATCTAGCTATCACATAGTTTCTTGTATTGCTTAGCATAAGTTGTTGGTGCACATATGTGAACCATAGTTTCTATATGAGTTTGTGCTTGACAAAGTAAACGCTAGTTTTATTCTGCCTTTGTTAAGTCCATCTCGTAAAAGTTTTAAACCGCCTATTCATCCCCCTCTAGGCGGCATCCGTGTCCTGTTCAATTGGTATCAGAGCCTGGTGAAAGAGCATGTGGACCCTCATGTGTGGTTTTGGTAATTAATGACAATCTTTATGGACTAATGTGTGTATTAAGTTCCACTTGTAGGAATTCTGCATTGGCATTGCTTGGAGCATGTGTTAGCTTCAAGGTAGATGAAATGAAGAAGAAGATGCGTTGTGCAAGCTCAATATACACCATCTCATGTTTGTTGCTTGAAATCCTCGGTGATCATGGATCAATGAAGACAAGGTGAAAGTCTGCTCAAGGCAAAGGTATTCTTGATAGGTTTTCCCTTTTGCCAGTCTCGTGTTGGTAGTTGAGAGACCGGGTTTAAGATAGATAGCCGTACTATCAAGAGGGGCTCTCGAGTGAGTAACTCGATCATATCTTTCGGAGAGAGATCAAACTTTTGCAGTCTTAGCATCATCTTTATTGGTTGTGTGTTGGCCCTATCCATGTGAGGATAAAGAGCTTGTGGTAATCTTCATAACAAGCTCTTGTTCATCAAAATCGGATCTCCCTTTTATACCTTGTTGCGATTTTATTCTTGGAGGTTTTCCGGATGCTCATCGAGTGAGGTATCTCACATTATAATACTTGATACATTCTCACTTGGTGATATCCAATATTTCCAACAAAATTAGTTTCGGGTCAATCGGAGTTCCTTAGCTCAAGTTATCGTAGTTTGAATATTTGCCTATTTGTTTTTAAAAGAAAAAGTGAAAAGGAATTTCTCTGGGCCGAGCGGTAGTACCGGGCCGCTACCGCCCGGCCCTACCCGCGCGCTGGGGCTCTGTGCCGCCCGGTTGGCCCAACCGGCACTACCGGCCCAAAGCAGTACTACCGCCCGGGCGGGCCGGTAGTACCGGGCCGGCCCAGCTGCCGCTTTGTCAGCTCCCTGCTGCCGCCTCTCCCTTGGGCCATCCGCGAGCGAGCTTGCTGCTCTCGCCTCGCTCTAGCATGCGCGCCCGCTCACCCCGCTAGCGTTAGCTGCCCCGATCCCCTTCCCTCGCCCATATCGCTAGCTGCATCTCTCGCGCTAGCTGCTCTCGTTCGTTTCTTTTTTTTAGGGAAAACCTAATGCTTTATTGATTCAACACAATGCTCGGGATACAAAGACCATCAGGCGGCTGTAGAATCCAAAGCTAACATTCCAAACTAGTCGAAGTATAGAACCGAGCTAATCTATGAGCCTCCCCATTGGAGGCTATGTTTTCATGCCTAAACTTTACATCATCAAAAGAGCTCCTAGTAAATTTTATTTCCTCTAGAATAATGCTATAACTTCCAGCAAAAGGCCTTGCCATATCAGTGACCATTGCCAAGCAATCTGTCGCAACCATGATGCGTCTTGCTTGTAGATCCTGCGCCAATTCCAAAGCTTATCTGCATGCCATTGCTTCAAGAACAGTTGGATCAGAGATCCCTACAACAGTGAGGGTGGAGGCTCCTAGAAAACCCCCTCCTCGCTCCGACAGACAACACCAATGGCCCCGCCTGGACCTGTTTTCCCCATGGTTGCATCGACATTTAGCTTCACACACCCAGAGGCAGGAACAATCCACTTCGGGTGCTTCGTGGGTGCACTCTTACCACTCCCTGCCCTACTTTGGCTAGCAATAGAGAGGTCCCTTAGGTAGCTCTCAATAAACAAGTGTGTAGAAAGAGGGCTCTGGAATACATCATCATGAATGACCTTTCTTCTCGCATACCAGATCGCCCAAAGTGTCACAGCCACTCTTGCAAACTCCTCCTGTGAGGAGTCTCGATCATAGTAAAGAGCCACTGTTTCGCATTCGGGTCCTCATTCATGAAGGAGTTATGCCCTAGAGGCAAATAATAAAGTGTATTATTTGATATATCTCTATATGTTCATAATACGTTTCATATTGTGCTATAACCGTGTTAATGCGAAACGTTAATACACGTGTGGTATGTAAACAAACCATGTCTCTAGTTACCTCTAGCGAACGAGTTCATTGGTCATGAGGATGGTCTGGGTTTCAAGATCATGGGCATTCATGCCAATTAACAATGAGGTCATGTTATTAGTTGAATAATATGATAGACAAACATCCGATCGTTATATCTTGAATGAGATCTAGTTACAAAGTTCACCATTGATGATAAAACACAGAGAACCTCGCAACCTGATCCTTTGATTGTGAGGTAATGCAAATCACCATTCTGGAAGAAGCTTAGATGGTTATCAAGAGTCATCTCGTAACAGGGTGATCAAAAAGGTGCCACTCAGGTTTTCCGAAGGGATGCGTAGAGGAGTACATATCAAGACCAGGATTTGTCTAGTCCACGTAATGGACAGATACATGTGGCCATCTCGGTGATGTTGCATTAATGAAGCTTGCAAGCATGTGACTCGGTCACAGAATGCAATGACATGAGAACGAGAAAACAAGTTCGTCGGTAACGAGATCGAACTAAGGTATGGAGATAGCTAAGATCAAGTCTCGGATGAATTAGGTATCAAATGACAAAGGGAACGGGAAATGACTATCTCACGGTTCGAGTGATTATATTCGTGAAACGCATGAGGGTCACATGGCCATCCAGGTCCCTCTGTTGATCATTGATGTGAGAGTAGTCTCAATCATGTCCGGAGTGTTTCCGAACCGAAGGATGTCACGCTTAAGGGTAGGGACGCTTAGGGTAGATGAGGTATCGTAGGAGAAATAGGGAAAGAGAAACCGGAATAGTTCCGGGTAACATCCGATGGAGATCGGAAGGGGTCCGGAAGGTGTTCCGGAGTAAAGGAATAATATAATATGTGTATTTGAATGTTAATTGGAGAATTAATATTAAATATATATTTTATTTTATTATTAAAGGCATCTTAATGCTAATGGGCCTCACCCGTAGGGAGGCCCAATAGGGCATGGCGCCTAGGGAGTGGGGGACAACCGGCCTAGGCTTGGTGGGCTGCCCCAATGGGGCCCACCTAGGGCTGGCGGCTGCCCCTAGGTGGCCGGCGGGTGTGTGGTTTAGTCCCACACCGCCTGGCCCCTGGGTGGTGTGCCCCCTCCCACTATATATAGGGGTCTCCCCTCCCCCTTTGGAATCACCCATTCCCTCTCATTCTCTCTCTCATCCATTCAGAACTTCTCCATAATATTGGGGAGGACCTCGTGGGTGAGTTCTCCACCTTCACATCACCGTCGTGTGATCTACGATCCGGCATCTACTTCTTCCGCTGCTCGGCTGGATCGGAGTCCGGTTGACGTCTCCTACACCGGACATGTGACAAACTTCGGAGGCACCACACTTGGGGTGCTACTCGTCTTCATCAATATACGCCTTCTTGCGTAAGGCGTGCCTCGGTCTTCAAAGGTATGAATACTGAATCCCTTCTCTGTTACTTATGTCTACATAGTATAGATCCTGGTATTAGTGTTCGAGTAGATATAATTTTTTTGTTTTCTGCTACGGAACCCTTCAGTGGTATCAGAGCGGGTCTATGGGTAGACATGTCATACGGATAAAACACATAGCAATATGTGGGCATTGATTCTCTAGTTGCTACCCACTTTAATATTATTGTTCATATCGCGGCACTATTTGATGAAGCGGCCCCCAACCGACCTCGCGTGGTGATTCATGAGACTGGTCCATGGAGCAAAGTGGCTTAGGGGGGTGTCTGTCTCTCTACAGTACTTGATATGGCATTGACATTGGAGGGCCCTGAAAAGGGAAGAAGAACGACAATCATTGAATCCATGTTGTGTCTCAATGTTTGTAGGTGGGAAGGGGTTCTACTGCGAAAGCCCTTAAAAGTCACGTAAAACATGCAATAGATAATTTAGAAGCGTCTATCTTTATTATTGCATAGGGGCAAGTATTATAACATGGCAATGACAAGTTTATGAAACTTCCATTGAAGATATTGATGATGATCATAATGTTGTAACCATGTCATAAAACTTTGCTTTTGAAGTATTACTTATCATGCTGATATACTTATATTTGACGATAGCATGATAAGTTAATCCCTCACAGTATTCCAGTTATCGTATTCCCCTTATGTGTGCACCACCAAGAAAGTTCTTCGGTATGAGGCTGGCCGTGATGAGCGGGGATCAGACATATCTATGTTCGCATACAGTAGGTGAAAGACATGGTGCACTGCGAATACACACGAGTTAGAACTGGCGAGCCTAGCATGTACAAACATGGCCTCGAAATACAGGAGACCGAAAGGTCGAGCATGAATCACATAGTTGATGTGATCGACATTAGGGAATGTCCACCTTTGATACTGCACTGATGGCCGTGATGATCGAGAGAGGTGCAGGGGATAGGGATCATGTGATCACTAAACGAGTAGAGGGATGTTCGTTTGAGTGGGAGTTCCTTTTGTTTTAAATTAAATACATGATTAAAACTTGAACTCATTATTATGAACATGGTCTAAACACTTTGCAAATCTATTGTAGATGTCTCGCCGACCCACCTTCAACCTTAGCACTTTCCTCGAGAAAGACAAGCTGAAAACTGATGGAACTAACTTCACCGCATGGTTCCGCAATATTAGGATCCTCCTAGTCCCCTACAAGTTGAGTTATGTCATCGAGGCTGAGCTTCTGGCTAAGCCTGCAGATTCCGCCTCCCAGGACGAAAAGAATGTCTGGCAGTCCAAGGCAGATGATTTCTCCCCCATCCAGAGTGGAATGCTCTATGCCATGGAGCCGGAGCTTCAAAAGCATTTTGAGAAGATGAATGTCTTTTAGATCATTATGGATCTTAATACGTCCATACCGTATCTATAATTTTTGATGGTTTTATGCTAATAATATGCTTTTGACACTCCTTTTTGTATAAAGTTTATGATTTATTTGGACTAACCTACTAATAGTTTCAAAAGTGCACAACATTCTTGTTTTACACTTTGATGTGTAGGAATTACCAAGAATACAAGTGGAAACCTTATTGGAGTCAAATTGGGATTTTTCCAAAAATCTGTATCAAAACTCTTTTTGAAGATGGTCACGTTTCTGGTCGAAGACTGCGTCAGACGGAAAACTCTTCAACTACAAAGTTGTTGGAAATTTCGCGACAAACGTCCTGGACATAAAATTTAGCTGATTCCGAGTCCGGGCGAGCCTTTTAGACCCGATTTACTGCAGCCCAAGATGGGGTGACGGGAATCCGAGAAGTTATATAAAGGGAGGAAACCTAATTCGCCCAGGGCATCTCCACCCACGAATTTGCAGCCACCAAAGCCATGTTTTTGCCTCCCCCATGGATCCCATCTTCATGGGGGAGGGCTCCCAAGAAGCCATGAAGGAAGGGGGCTAAGGGGCGGTGCTCCCCCATGATACCGGCGGCGGGGAAGGAGTCCCCCACGCCACCGCCAGATCCGTCACCGCCCTCTTCACCATTGATACATTGTAAATGTATTTATAATTTTTGATGCTCCATGCTTGGTTTTATCCACTTTCTTGTGTTTTGTCCACGCTTTGGAGTACTTTTTATATGATTCTTGGACTAACCTATTAACAAGAGTCACAGTGCCAGCTGCCTGTTTTCTGCTGTTTTTGGTTCCAGGAAAGTCAGAAAATGAATATTCTCGGAATTGGAATGGACAATAGCCAAAGTGCCAATTTTTCCAGAAGACTCTAGGAGCCAGAATACGAGACGAAGGAGGGCCAGGGGCTGGCCACACCCTCCCAGGCGCGGGCTGGGCCTGGCCGCGCCAGGGCATGGTGTGGTGGCCCCAGGCACCCCCTGGGTCTAACTCTTCGCCTATAAGAAGCCTTCTAACCTAAAAACTCCGGGGGTTCGACGTTTTTCCAAAAAGAGTTCCGCTCCGCCGCCACCACCAGATTCCACGAAACAGTACCAGAAACTCTGTTCTGGCACCCTGCCGGGACGGGGAATTGGAGGAGATCATCACCATCGCTTCTCCATCTACCATCCATGTTTCCCCCATCTATGAGTGAGTAATTCCCCGCTGTAGGCTATGGGGATGGTAGGGGTTAGATGAGATCGTTCATGTAATGGCATCAGATTGTTAGGGCATGGTGCCTAGTATCCTTTATTAGTGCTTTATGACTTTGTTGTGACTTGTTGTGCTTAATGCTTGTCACTAGGGCCCGAGTGCCATGATTTCAGATCTAAACATGTTATTGATTCATCATGATAGTATATTGTTTTTGGTCTTATCTGCAAGTTGTATACACACGTTGTTGTCCGGAACCTATGGCCCTGAAGTGACAGAAATCGGGATAACCGGAAGGGAATGGCTTTGATGTGAGGATCACATGTGTTCACGGAGTGTTAATGCTTTTCTCCGGTGCTATATTAAAAGGAGCACCTTAATTGCCAGTAGTTCCCTAGAGGCCCCGCTGCAAACGGGCTGGCAGGACAAAAAATGTTGTGCAAGTTCTCATTGCGAGCACGTATGACTATATATGGAACACATGCCTAGGATTGTCTAGTACTTGGATGCTTTATCTTATTTATCCGCAATTTCCCTACGTTCTGATTGCTATGTGAATTGTCTTGTCCATGCAACGCCCGTCCATCCATCCCTATGCCTACCGCACTCGAATCCCACTGTTACTGCTTTTGTTACTACTGTCTTTTCTTTACTACTGCTGCTACTTTACTATTCCTACTACAAAACTGTTGCTACTGATAAACTGTTGTGAGCAAGATTGTTTCCAGGTGCAGCTGAATTGACAACTCAGTTGTTAAGGCTTATAAATATTATTTGGCTCCCTTGTGTCGAATCAATAAATTGGGTTTCACTTCCCTCGAAAATACTGCGATACACCCCCTATACTTGTGGGTCATCAAGACTATTTTCTAGCGCCGTTGCCGGGGAGCATAGCTTTATTTATCAAGTTCACTTGGATTCACTATTGTTCAAGCTAAGTTTATTTTCTCCTTGTTTGCTTGTTTCTTTATCAAAAATACATAAAAATTGGTTCCTACTCTAGTTGTTATTTTCGTTGGTCTGTTATTGTCTTGCTTTATCATGCTTGATGTCAATGGTTGGTTTCTTTGAAACTTAATCTTGTTGGCAAGGTGGGTTCACGGAAGATCAAAAATATTATTATAAGGAACACCGCTTGTCACAAAAGGGGGAGCACTTATGGGAACAAATTGATAAATTGTATACCATTGCTAGAAACGTGTGCTCTACTTATAATTTTACTTATTGCCTTGATAAATCTTGTTGCTGCAGGAGGTACAAACACCTCCCTTTTCAATGTGAGTATAATGATAATGTTACCATATCCTCTTATGTTAAAGGGAATTATGACTTTTATGATGTGGAACAAATTGAGGAATTTATTGCTTGGAAGGGTGCATTTGAACTTGCTAGTTTGCTTGAAAATATTGATGATTCACCTTACAAATATGAGGTTTATGGTATACTTAAATTTTTCTTTGATAATTACAAGGATTAAAATGGCTATATTCTTGAATATTTTAATAGATGCTTTCCACAAATGGAAGAGACTAATGCCTTGCAGGATCCTATGGAAGAAGAAATTGATGAACCTGAAATCTCATTAGATGAAAAAGAGGAGGAGAGTGATGAACAAAAGGAGGAAGAATGGAGTAACTCTTTATCCCTTACATTATTTGATTGTCCCCCATGCTTACTAAAGAAGGATGAATGTTATGTTCCTGAGGATTCTTTTGAACATGTTTATGATAAAGCTCTAGTGCTTGTAGATCATGAAAAGCATGCTTTATGTGGTAGTTATATTGTTGATTTTATTCATGAGGCTACTGAAAATTATTATGAGAGAGGAAAATATGGTGGTAGAAGTTTTTATGGTATTGAAACACCTCTCTATGTGCTAAAAGTTTTGAAGTCACTCTTGTTTTATCTTCCTATGCCTGTCACTTTGTTCTTTGCAAATTTATTTGCATACACGATTCCTATGCATAGGAAGTGGGTTAGACTTAAATGTGTTTTGAATTTGCTTCTTGATGCTCTCTTTTACTTCAACTCATATTTCTTATGAGAGCATCCTCTCAAACTTTTATGCCTGAAGATGATAATATGTCTATTATTCTTGGGAGACCTTTTCTTAAATACTGCAGGAGCTGTTATTAATTGTAATCAAGGGAAAGTGACCTTCAATGTTAATGACAAGGAACATACTATCTATTTCCCCAAGAAGATTGATAGGACTTATGGTTTTGAATTCAATTGAACATGTTGAGGGCATTCAAGTTGGAGAAATATATTGTCCCATACCAAGAGAAATTTTTTAAACTATTATGATTGGGACCATTGCTATCAAGGTTGAGGTAACATAATCATTAGTGGAATACAAAGATTTTTCTCATATGAAATTGTTTTGGTAGCAATACCTGATCAACCTTGTTAACAAAAGGATTTCATTGAACAAAACAATGTTTTCACCATGATTATCTCCGCTTACTTCTATTCTATCCATTTTAGTTTTTGCTTATGCCTAACTTAAAGGCGTTAAAGAAAAGTACTTATTGGGAGATAACCCAAAAGTTTTATATGAGTCTTGGAAGTTATTACCTCTGTAATAACCGCTCCTTATCCTTTTTATTTGCTTTTTTGCGCCAAGAGTAACCTCTAATGAGAGAGAAGTAATGATTGGGAAAGTTGCTGTCCCGAAACAGATTTATGTGCTTCACCGTAAAAATTCGTGTAAAATCTCTGTATGTCTTTTTGAGGTGTGAAGTTTTGTGCTTCTGACCCAGGTTGTTATCTAACTTTAGTTAGTTCAACACTTTTTGATTTGAGCAACAGAAGGTCTTCGAAAAAATCATCTTTACCTGCTGGTCTGTTTTAACAGATTTCTCCCATTTTCTGCATTTGCTTCTTGTTGGTTCCTTTTTGAGTTTTTTTGGGGAATTGAGCTTTTTGAGGGAAGTGCTACAGTAGCTAGTGTTCTAATGGAAGTTTATTGGTGTTAGAACTGAACCTTAAGACTTATTTATCTTGAGTGCACTAATGTTGCTAATAAAGATTGTGTGAAGTTTTGTATGAAGGAAAAATTTCAGGTGTATGGAAGGAATGAGTAATGAGATGAAAGATGGACTAAAGCTCAAGGTTGGGGATGCCACGCGTGTCACCCCAAGAAATATCCAAGAAGTACAAGCGTCAAAGCTTGGGGATGTCCAAGGCATCCCCTTCTTCATTAATAAAAATCTCAGGTTTCTTTCAACCACTTCGTTTTTATTGTTTCATGCACAGTTGTGTTGTTCTTGGAGCGTGTTCTTTTTCGTTTTCATTTTGATTTTTAGTTTGTGTGGTTTGCTTAGTTTTCTGAATAAATTGGTTAGACCTCCTCTTTCATATATTGGTGTCCAAATAGTTTGGTTTGGTTTGGTTTGGTTTGGAAAAGAGTAGGAAAACTCATGCTTAAGTGGTAAAGAGAGCTTGTTTTTGACTATGGCCTATGCTTTGTCATGCCATGCTTGATATTGTTTTGGCTTTATTCTTAGTATTCTTTGCTGTAGCATGACTTGTTATAAACAATTGAGATTGCTTAATGTGCCTTGGATAAATCATGCGTTGTTTTAGCATATTAAAGCATAGTATAGTGGTATTCTCCTTTGATGCTTTATTTGGGTTGACTTGGCACATGCTCACACCATGTTATGACTATCTCAAGTCACCATAAGCCTTTATGATCCTTTAGTTTTCAACTTGTAGTATCACTTTATGCTTTGATCAATGATGTTTTGTCGCTCTGCATGATTATGGCCATTATTGCTCTCTCGTTTGTCGCTCCCTTACTATTGCTAGCCTTCACTTACACTGAGTGTTTTACTCATGTTTCCAACTCCCTTAAACCAAATATTGCCAAAGTGTGCATCATACCTACCTATTAGTATCATTTGCTACTTCCGTGCATATTCAATATGCCTTGTTTTCTTCCGAATAAAATGTTTGCTTGTTATGAGAAAATTAGTTAGTAAAGCTCTCACAAACTTGGTGGCACACTTTATTTCCTGCACTTAATAAACCTAAACCATTGTGAACTCTCCATGAAAGTTATATGCTTGCAAATTATAGGCTGGGGATTAGCAGAACCGTGCTGTCATGGGGAACGCTTTCAACACTTGTAAATATATACCCAGTTGATACCTTGCTCTTTTGTTTGCGGATGTCGTCGGTGTGAAATAAAAGGGGAGCTTGTAAGTCCATGGAGCTATGTATGTGTGTTAGAGAAACGCCTGGGCCGCTGGTCTAATCCATGCTGACATGGTGGAAACCTGCAGCGTAACCATAATGATATCTATGAAGCATTCTTCTTATAAAAAAAGAGAGAGATAGCTATTGAGAAAAAGAAAAAAAGAGATTTATGAAAAGAGGAAAGAGAGAAAAAAGCACCATTTCCCATGGTAAATAAGAAGATTGCTGAGATACTAATTGTCTGCTTACCTTGTCATTTTGATATGGGGATTCTTCCGTATCATCGGGTAAGGGATACCCCGTTGGCGGTTCTCTATGATACGCACATATTACGATGATAAGAACTTACCGGTAAATAAAGTTGAGTAGCATGAGGAGCAGCCCTCGTACTCAAGGGACTTGGGATTTTCAGTTTATAGTCTGTCAAGCATATAACTCAGATTGGACCTCACTTTCACCTTAACCACATTAAAGATGCTTATGACAGGGGCAATGAGAGCTCAAAGCTAATGAGTACCATACTTTCAGCATTTGGAAGCCTTTCAAACTTTTCAAAACCTTTTCTTTTACTTGTTGAGTCTCCACATATTCTTTGAGAAATTTCTTGAGAGCATAGTGGCCATTCTTAGTTCTATGTGCATTGTCCCAAGACTTGTTGATTGATGCATACCTTGATATTGCTTGTTTTAAACTATTTGTATCTAGTCACTTGTAAACTTTGAAGGTGTCCTATGCATTTATGTTTGCTATTCTATGAGGGACAAGCTGAATGCCACTACGCTATGTTTTCTTTATGTGAAACAAACAAACGTCTTGCAAAGCATTGTTATTCATGAATCTTTTGTTTGTGCCTTTTCATGTTGCATCATAGTTTCTTTGTCTTATTGCTAGAACTTTGTCTTTCATGTTATGATTGAAGTACTATGATCCTAGCTTTGAATGTTTACAAATACTTTGGTCAAGTCTTTGATGGTGCATGTCACCTCAAAAAAATTTCTTTCTTTTTATCACTTACCTACTCGAGGACGAGCAGGAGTTAAGCTTGAGGATGTTGATACATTGCAAATGTATCTGTAATTTTTGATGCTCCATGCTTGGTTTTATCCACTTTCTTGTGGTCCACACTTTGGAGTACTTTTCATATGATTTCTTGGACTAACCTATTAACAAGAGCCACAGTGCCAACTGCCTGTTTTCTACTATTTTTGGTTCCAGGAAAGTCAGAAAATGAATATTCTTGGAATTGGACGGGACAAAAGCCAAAGTGCCTATTTTTCCAGAAGACTCCAGGAGCCAGAATACGAGACGGAGGAGGGCCAGGGGCTAGCCACACCCCCTAGGCGCGGGCTGGGCCTGGCCGCGCCAGGGCATGGTGTGGTGGCCCTAGGCACCCCCTCAGTCTCCCTCTTCGCCTATAAGAAGCCTTCTGACCTAAAAACTTCGGGGGGTTCGATGTTTTTCCAGAAGGAGTTCTGCTCCGCCGCCACCACCAGATTCCACGAAACAGTACCAGAAACTTCGTTCTGGCACCCTGCCGGGACGGGGAATTGGAGGAGATCATCGCCATCATCATCACCATCGCTTCTCCATCGACCATCCATGTTTCCCCCATCTATGAGTGAGTAATCCCCCGCTGTAGGCTATGGGGATGGTAGGGATTGGATGAGATCGTTCATGTAATGGCATCAGATTGTTAGGGCATGGTGCCTAGTATCTTTTATTAGTGCTTTATGACTTTGTTGCGACTTGTTGTGCTTAATGCTTGTCACTAGGGCCCGAGTGCCATGATTTTAGATCTGAACATGTTATTGATTCATTATGATAGTATTGTTTTTGGTCTTATCTGCAAGTTGTATACACACGTTGTGGTCCGGAACCTATGGCCCCGAAATGACAGAAATCGGGATAACCGGAAGGGAATGGCTTTGATGTGAGGATCACATGTGTTCACGGAGTGTTAATGCTTTGCCCCGGTGCTCTATTAAAAGGAGCACCTTAATTGCCAGTTGTTCCCTAGAGGCCCCGGTGTAAACGGGCTGGCAGGACAAAAGATGTTGTGCAAGTTCTCATTGCGAGCACGTATGACTATATATGGAACACATGCCTAGGATTGTCTAGTACTTGGATGCTTTATCTTATTTATATGCAATTGCCCTATGTTCTGATTGCTATGTGAATTGTCTTGTCCATGCAACGCCCGTCCATCCATCCCTATGCCTACCGCACTCGAATCCCACTGTTACTGCTTTTGTTACTACTGTCTTTTCTTTACTACTGCTGCTACTTTACTATTCCTACTACAAAACTGTTGCTACTGATAAACTGATGTGAGCAAGATTGTTTCCAGGTGCTGCTGAATTGACAACTCAGTTGTTAAGGGTTATAAATATTCTTTGGCTCCCCTTGTGTCGAATCAATAAATTGGGTTTCACTTCCCTCAAAAATACTGCGATACACCCCCTATACTTGTGGGTCATCAACCATCTTCACCGCCATCTCCATCACCTAATCCTCCTAGTATGTAGTGGTTCATTTTCCGACACACCTATGTATTGTCCTATGTAAACATGGTGTTTGATGCTATAAGTTATAATCTTATGATCTATGTCATGTTTGCGTAGTTTCTTTGTTCTTAGATTGAATGGTTGAACGTCTTTGGTTCATTAGAGTTGTATGTTGATATGGTAAAGTGCTTTGGTGTCCATTATATTTGTGCGCGCATGGATCAAACATCATAGGGTTTGTAGTATGTGTAAAAGGAAGGGGGAGTTCTGCCGGAGTGACAGAAACCTGAGGACACGAATCGGAACGTTGCACGTATGGTAGTAAGAGGACCATTAAACTTAAGGCTATGGTTGGGGAAACCTTAATGCATTGATTAGTACTTACGGATGTTTGCTAACAATCCAATCATATAGTACATGTAATTCCAAGTAGTGAAGCGCATGTATATTTAGCCTCTCCCACATAGAAAACTGCATTGAAGACAATGAACCTGATCTATTAGCTATTTAAACTTGGACAAAGCCACCACAATTACCACCACTATTCCGCACTCACGGTTCTAATAGTTTAATGTATTTTATTGCTACATTAACTAGTACTTTCTTGTTGTTTATTATCATGCAAAGCTATCTCTATTACTCGTATTGTTGCTCTAGTTTTATTTCCTAGATAATGCAAACGTTAAGTATGCGTAGAGTTGTATTAGTGGTTGATAGAACTTGAGAGAATATTTATCCTACCTTTAGCTACTTGTTGGGTTCGACACTCTTACTTATCGAAAAGGCTACACACGATCCCCTATACTTGTGGGTTATCAAGACCTTTTCTGGCGGCGTTGCTGGGGAGCAATAGCGTGTGGGTTAATATTCTTGTGTGCACTTGTTTTCTTTATCTCTAAGTAGGTTTTACTTTCAGTTTTAAGTCGTTCTCTATATTAGTATGGATAGGGAATGCGGATTACAAAAAAAATTAGTTGTACTTGTTACCTAAAAACGTTTTCAAAAAGGAAAGTGATTGGAAATATGAGTAATGGTTAAGTGGGGGTCGACCTTGAACACTTGTGTTCATGCCTATAAAACCAAAACAAATCTTTCCATGGAAGATTTTCAGTTAAAAACTTGTAGGAATGCATGAAGCCTTGAAAAATAAAGATATTTCTGGTATTGATCTTAATGCTTATTCATTCGAAAATACTTGAATCTTGATCCTATGCCTAACTTAAAGGCATTAAAGAAAAGTACTTATTGGGAGATAACCCAAAAGTTTTAGTTGAGTCTTGGAAGTTATTGATTCAGTAATAACCTCTCCTTATCCTTTTTATTTGCTTTTTGTGCCAAGAGTAACCTGTAATGAGAGAGAAGTAATGCTTGGGAAAGTTGTTGTCCCGAAACAGATTTTTGTGCTTCACTATAAAAATTCGTGTAAAATCTCTATATGTTGGTTTGAGCTATATTTTTTTGTACTTCTGCCCCAGGTTGTTATCCAACTTTCGTTAGTTCAACACTTTTCGATTTGAGCAAACAAAAGGTCTTCGAAAAATTTGGTTTCTACCCGCTGGTCTGTTTTGATAGATTTCTTCCATTATTTGCAATTGCTTCTTGTTGATTCCTTTTTGGGTTCTCTTTGGGGAATTGAGCTTTTTAAGGGAAGTGCTACAGTAGCTTGTATTTTAATGGAAGTTTTATTGGTGTTGAAACTGAACCCAAATACTTATCATCTTGAGTACACTAATGTTGCTAATGAAGATTTATGTGAAGTTTTGTATGAAGGAAAAATTTAGGTGTTAAGGAAAAAATGATGTAATGAGATGAATAATGGACTAAAGCTCAAGCTTGGGGATGCCACCCCGTGTCACCCCAAGAAATATCCAAGAAGTACAGGCGTCAAAGCTTGGGGATGCCCAAGGCATCCCCTTCTTCATCAATAAAAATCCCAGGTTCTTCCAAACACTTCATTTTTATTGTTTCATGCACAATTGTGTTGTTCTTGGAGCGTCTTTGTTTTCGTTTTTGGTTTTCGTTTGCTTGGTTTGCTTAGTTTGCTTGAATAAATTGGTTGGACCCCCTCTTTCATACATTAGTTTTCAAATAAGTGTGGTTTGGATTGGAAAAGAGTAGGAAAAGTTCATGCTTAAGTGGTAAAAGGAGCTCGTTATTTACGGTGGCCTATGCTTTGTCATGTCATGCTTAATATTGTTTTGGCTTTATGCTTAGTGGTTTTTGCTGTAGCATGACATGTTATAAACAATTGAGATTGCTTAATGTACCTTCAAAGAATCATGCGTTGTTTTAGCATATTAAAGCATAGTATTGTGGTATTCTCCTTTGATGCTTTATTTGGGTTGACTTGGCGCATGCTCACGCCATGTTATGACTATCCCAAGTCACCATAGCCTTTATGATCCTTTAGTTTTCGACTTGTAATGTCACTTTATGCTTTAATTAATGATGTTTTGTCACTTTGCATGATTATGGCCATTATTGCTCTTTTAGTTGGTCACTCACAGTATGTTGCTAGCCTCCATAACCAAGTATGAGTTCCACTCATGCATCCAACTCCAAATAAAACCAAGTTATCCCAAAGCGTCCACCATACCTACCTATTAGCATTTGGTCTTCCAAGTATATTCATGCTTTTATCTACCTTCCGAATTAAACTTGTTATGAGAAAACTAGTGATTCAAGCTCTCACGAACTTGATGGCACACTTTACTTTTCTTGCCCCTAATAAACTTGAACCATTGTGTCATTTATGTTGTATATGCTTGCACTTATATGTTGAGGATTAGCAGAACCATGCTGTCTTGGGGAACGCTTTTAACATTGCACCTGTACATTGTACCTAGTTGATATCATGCTCTTTTGTCTATGGATGTCGTCGGTGTGAAATGAAAGGGGAGCTTGTAAGTCCATGGAGTTATGTATGTGTGTTAGAGAAACGCCTGGACCGCCGGTATAATCCATGCCTAATCATGGTGGAAACCTGCAGAGTAACCATAATGAGCAATCTATGAAGCATTCTTCTTATAAAAAAAGAGATAGAGATTGAGAAAAAAGAAAAAAATGAGATGAGAAAAGAGGAAAGAGAGAAAAAAACCATTTTCCCATGGTAAATAAGAAGATTGCTGAGATGCTCGTTGTCTGCTTGCCTTGTCATTTTGATATGGGGATTCTTCCGTATCATCGGGCAAGGGGTACCCCGTTGGCGGTTCTCTATGATACACATGTACTTACTATGACAAGAACTTACCGGTAACTAAACTTGAGTAGAATGAGGAGCATCCCTCGTATTCAAGGGACATGAGATTTCCAACTTATACTTTGTCAAGCATATACTCCATAGTTTGTTCACTTTAACCTTAATCACTTCAAGATGCTTATGATAGGGGCAATGAGAGCTGAAATCTAATAAGTACCATAATTTTTGGAAGCTCTTTATGAGACTTGAATCCGTGCTTCCTTCTATGAAGGCCTTTCTTCCACTTTTATATTGAGTCTCCACCTTCTATCTTTATGCACCAATTAAGAGAACATAGTTGTCATTCTTAGTTCTATGTGTATTGTCCCAAGACTTGTTGATTGATGCATAAATTTGATATTGCTTGTTCCTAAACTATTTGTATCTAGTCACCCTTATGAACTTTGAATATATCCTATGCATTTATGTTTTGATACTCTATGAGGGACAAGCTAAATACCATTCTCATTATGCTTTCTTTATGTAAAACAAACAAACGTCTTGCAAAGCATTGTTATTCATGAATCTTTTGTTTGTGCCTTTTCATATTACAACATAGTTGCTATGTTTTATTGTTAGAACTTTATCTTTCATGATTCATGTTTAGAGTACCTTAATCTCAGCTATCAATGCTTTTACAATAATGATGATCAAGATTGTGTTGTCTGCATGTCACCTCAAAAATTATATTGTTTTGATCGTTTACCTACTCGAGGACGAGCAGAAACTAAGCTTGGAGATGTTGATACGTCCATAACGTATCTATAATTTTTGATGGTTTTATGCTAATAATATGCTTTTGACACTCCTTTTGTATACATTTTATGATTTATTTGGACTAACCTACTAATAGTTTCAAAAGTGCACAATGTTCTTATTTTACACTTTAACGTGTAGAAATTACCAAGAATACAAGTGGAAACCTTATTGGAGTCAAATTGGGATTTTTTCCAGAAATTTGTCTCAGAACTCATTTTGAAGATGGTCATGTTTCAGGTCGTTGACAGTGTCAACCGGAAAAATCTTCAACTACAAAGTTGTTGGAAATTTCGCGAAAAACATTCTAGACATAAAATTTAGCTGATTCCGAGTCCGGGTGAGCCTTTTAGACCCAATTTACTGCAGCCTAAGATAGGGTGACGGGAATCCGAGAAGCTATATAAAGGGAGGAAACCTAATTCGCCCAGGGCATCTCTACCCATGAATTTGCAGCCACCAAAGCCACGTTTTTGCCTCCCCATGGATCCCATCTCCATGGGGGAGGTCTCCCAAGAAGCCATGAAGGAAGGGGGCTAAGGGGCGGTGCTCCCCCATGATACCGGCGGCGGAGAAGGAGTCCCCCGCGCCGCCGCCGGATCCGCCGCCACCCTCTTCACCATCTTCACCATCTTCACCGCCATCTCCATCACCTAATCCTCCTAGTATGCAGTGGTTCATCCTCTCACACACCTCTGTACCGTCCTATGTAACCATGGTGTTTGATGCTATAAGTTATAATCCTATGATCTATGTCATGTTTGCGTAGTTTCTTTGTTCTTAGATTGAATGGTTGAACGTATTTGGTTTATTATAGTTGTATGTTGATATGTTACAGTCCTTTGGTGTCCATTATATTTGTGTGCGCATGGATTAAACATCATAGAGTTTGTAGTATGTGTAAAAGGAAGGGGGAGTTTTGCTGGAGTGATAGAAACCTGAGGACACGAACCGGAACGTTGCACGTATGGGAGTAAGAAGACCATTAAACTTAAGGCTATGGTTGGGGAAACCTTAATGCATTAATTAGTACTTACGGATGTTTGCTAACAATCCAATCATATAGTACATGTAATTCTAAGTAGTGAAGCGCATGTATATTTAGCCTCTCCCACATAGAAAACTGCATCAAAGACAATGAATCTGATCTATTCGCTATTTAAACATGGACAAAGCCACCATAATTACCACCACTATTACACACTCATGGTTCTATTAGTTTAGTGTATTTTATTGCTGCATTAACTAGCTTTACTTTCTTGTTATTTATTATCATGCAAAGCTATCTCTATTACTCGTATTGTTGCTCTAGTTTTATTTCCTAGATAATGCAAACGTTAAGTGTGCGTAGAGTTGTATCAGTGCTTGATAGAACTTGAGAGAATATTTATCCTACCTTTAGCTCCTCGTTGAGTTCGACACTCTTACTTATCGAAAAGGCTACACACGATCCCCTATACTTGTGGGTTATCAGGTTTCAAGGCCGTCTTTGCTCCACATGCCTGTGTAGAGAGGTATGATGCTTCTGAGCTCTTCTTCTCTGCTAAAATGGAAGAGCACGACAGTATTAGTGAGCATGTGGTCAAAATGTCTGGCTACGTTAAGCGCTTGAATGCCCTGGATTGCAAAATCCCGGAGGATCTCGCGATTGATAGGGTGGTGCAATCACTGCCCCTAGCTATAAGAGTTTTGTGATGAACTACAACATGCAAGGGATGACTAAGACCCTTGCTGAGGTGTTCGCCATTCTCAAAACTGCTGAGGTTGAAATCAAGAAGGAGCACACGGTGTTGATGGTAAACAAGACCACCGACTTCAATAAGCCAGGGCAAAAGGGGAAAGGCAAGGGCAAGAAGTCTAAGAGGGATGGCAAGTTTGTTCCCAGCACCTCAAAGACTGCCAAGCCTGACCCTAAGCCCGGCACTTCGTGCTTCTACTGCAAAGGGGATGGGCACTGGAAACGCAACTGCCCCAAGTACCTTGAAGACAAGCGAGCTGGAAAAATAGGCGCCGTGGACAAAGGTATATATGATATACATGTTATTGATGTGTTCCTTACAAGCGCCAGGAGTAACACCTGGGTATTTGATACTAGATTTGTTGCTCACATTTGTAACTCTCAGCAGGATCTGTAGAGTATGAGGCGCCTGAGGAAGGACGAGGTGACGATGCGCGTCGGCAATGGTTCGAGAGCCGAAGTGATGGTCGTCGGCACCCTGCATCTCCGTCTACCGTCAGGATTATTATTGGTTTTGAATAAATGCTATTATGTACCCGCATTGAGTATGAATATTGTGAGTGGGTCACCATTATTCGTTTAAATCAGGAACAAATGGTTGTTCAATTTATATGAATGATGTTTTCTATGTTCATGCTCCTGTGTGTGATGGTTTATTCTTACTTGATATTGATTGTAATACACACATCCATAGTGTTGATGCTAAACGTTGTAAGCCTAGTGATGATAATTCCATGTTCATGTGGCATTGCCGTCTTGGTCACATTGGCGTAAAGCACATAAAGAAGCTTCATTCAGAAGGGCTTCTTGGATCATTGGATTTCGAATCCCTTGATACATGTGAGCCGTGCCTCATGGGCAAGATGACTAGGACACCATTCTCTAGAATAGTGGAGAGAGCTGTAGACCTACTTGGAATCATACATATGGATGTATGTGGCCCAATGAGCATCTCAACGCACAATGGTTATCATTACTTTGTTACCTTTACTGACGACTTAAGCAGATATGGATATATCTACTTAATGAAGCACAAGTCTGAAACCTTTGAAAAGTTCAAGAAATTTCAGAAAGAGGTAGAGAATCAACTTAACAAGAAAATCAAGCACCTTCGATCGGATCGAGGAGGCGAGTATTTGAGTTATGAGTTTAACATGCACTTAAAGGACTATGGGATCATCCCACAGCTTACGCCAGCCAGAACACCACAACGTAATGGTGTGTCGGAACGTCATAACTGAACCCTATTGGATAGTATGCGGTCCATGATGTCTTTAGCTGATTTGTCTGTGTATTTTTGGGGATACGCGTTAGAAACCGCCGCTTTTATTTTAAACCAAGCACCATCCAAATCCGTGGAGACAACCCCATATGAGATATGGTATGGGCAGAAGCCGAAGATGTCATTTATGAAAGTTTGGGGTTGTGAGGCGTATGTTAAGAAACTGCAGCCTGACAAACTCGAACCCAAATCGGAAAAATGTATCTTTGTAGGATGTCCAAGGGAAACCATTGGGTACACCTTCTATAATCAAGCCGAAGGCAAGACGCTTGTCGCAAAAACTGGCACCTTTCTCGAGAAAGAGTTTCTTGCAAAGGGAGTGAGTGGAAGGAAGATTGAGTTGGATGAAATTGTTGACCCTTCTCTCCAAATTCCGAATAGCGCAACGGAAACTATTCCGAAACCGCTCTCCAACATGGAGCAGGAGCCCATTGATGATGATCAAAACAACGACATCGAGACTCCTGAGGTTCGTAGGTCTACAAGAGTTCGTGCCACTCCTGATTGGTACAATAGCCTTGTAATGTCTGTCATCCTAGATGAACAGGAAGAACCTGCAAACTACAAAGAAGCTATGGATAGTGCTGACTCCCAGAAATGGCTAGAAGCCATGAAATCTGAAATAGGATCCATGCATGAGAACCAAGTTTGGACCTTGGTGGATCTTCCAAAAGGCCGCAAGGCCGTGGAAAATAAATGGATCTTTAAGAAAAAGACAGATGCGAATGGTAATGTGACCGTTCACAAAGCTCGACTTGTCACAAAGGGGTTTCGACAAATTCAAGGAGTTGACTACGACGAGACTTACTCTCCCGTAGTGATGCTTAAGGCTGTCAGGATTTTAATAGAAATTGCTGCACATTTTGACTATGAAATTTGGCAGATGGATGTCAATACCACATTCCTCAATGGTCACATTGATGAAGAGTTGTATATTATGCAACCGGAAGGTTTTGTTAATCCTAAGGATGCTGGAAAGGTATGCAAGCTTCAACGATCCATTTATGGATCGAAGCAAGCATCTCGGAGCTGGAACCAACGTTTTGATCAAGTGATCAAGAGTTTTGGATTTGTCCAAAATCAACAAGAGTTCTGTGTTTACAAGAAAGCGAGTAGGAGCTCAGTTGTTTTCTTAGTAGTATATGTGGATGACATATTACTCATGGGAAACAATGTGGATCTTATGAAAAGCATGAAAGCATATTTGAGTAACCAATTCTCCATGAAGGATGTAGGTGAAGCTGCATACATATTAGGTATCAAGATCTATAGAGATAGATCAAGGCACCTAATTGCATTGAGTCAGAGTACTTACATCCAAAAGATTTTGAAGAGGTTCAAAATGGAAAACACCAAAAGGGGTTTTACGCCTATGATGAAGAATTGCAAAATGAGTATGACTCAATGTCCTGTAACAGACGATGATAGAGAGAAGATGTCTTACATCCCCTATGCTTCAGCCACAGGGTCTATCATGTATGCAATGTTAAGTACGCAACTTGATGTGGCATTGGCTCTTAGTTTGACGAGCCGATACCAAAGTAATCCAGGACCAGATCACTAGAGAGCTGTAAAGAATATCCTAAAGTATCTGAGAAGAACAAAGGATATGTTCCTAATCTATGGAGGAAATGATGAAGCTCTGAATGTAACGGGTTACGTGGATGCGAGCTGGAACTTAGATCATGATGACTCAAAGTCTCAAACAGGATTTGTGTTCCTAGTGAATGGTGGGGTGGTAAGCTGGAAGAGTAAGAAGCAGCCAGTGGTGGCGCAATCTTCAATGGAGTCTGAATACATTGTTGCGGCTGATGCAACAAATGAAGCTATTTGGCTAAGGAATTTCGTCATCGAACTATGAGTTTTCCCAATGCACAAGACCCCGTGACAATCTATTGTGATAACACGGGAGCTATTGCAAACGCAAGGGAACCAAGAACTCATTCCACAGCCAAACACATCAAGCTTAGATTTCACGTCATCCGATAGAACGTTGACGAAGGTGAAGTCAATATTTGCAAAGTAGATACGAAACTGAATGTGGCAGATCCTTTGACTAAAGCTCTCCATCAGGAAAAGCACGAAAAACACCGAGATTCCATTGGTGTTAGGTTCCCGCCTATTGTAAACTAGTTTTGTTTATACTCTAGTGCAAGTGGGAGACTGAAGGAGTTATGCCCTAGAGGCAAATAATAAAGTGTATTATTTGATATATCTCCTATATTTTCATAATACGTTTCATACTGTGCTATAACTATGTTAATGTGAAACATTAATACACGTGTGGTATGTAAACAAACTGTGTCTCTAGTTACCTCTAGCGAACTAGTTCATTGGGCATGAGGATGGTCTGGGTTTCAAGATCATGGGCATTTATGCCAATTGACAATGAGGTCATGTTATTAGTTGAATAACATGATAGACAAACATCCGACCGTTATATCTTGAATGAGATCTTGTTACAAAGTTCACCATTGATGATAAAACACAGAGAACCTCGCAACCTGATCCTTTGACTATGAGGTAATGCAAACCACCATTTCGGAAGAAGCTTAGATGGTTATCAAGAGTCATCTCGTAACTGGGTGATCAAAAAGGTGCCACTCAGGTTTTCCGAAGGGATGCGTAGAGGAGTACATATCAAGACCAAGATTTGTCTAGTCCATGTAACGGACAGATACATGTGGCCATCTCGGTGACATTGCATTAATGAAGCTTGCAAGCATGTGACTCGGTCACGGAATGCAATGACATGAGAACGAGAGAACAAGTTCATCGGTAATGAGATCGAACTAAGGTATGGAGATATCGAAGATCAAGTCTCGGATGAATTAGGTATCGAATGACAAAGGGAATAGGAAACGACTATCTCACGGTTCGAGCGATTATATTCGTGAAACGCACGAGGGCACATGGCCATCTAGGTCCCTCTGTTGATCATTGATGTGAGAGTAGTCTCAATCATGTCCGGAGTGTTTCCGAACCGAAGGATGTCACGCTTAAGGGTAGGGACGCTTAGGGTAGATGAGGTATCATAGGAGAAATACAGAAAGAGAAACCGGAATAGTTCCGGGTAACATCCGATGGAGATCGGAAGGGGTCCAGAAGGTGTTCCAGAGTAAAGGAATAATATAATATGTGTATTTGAATGTTAATTGGAGAATTAATATTAAATATTTATTTTATTTTATTATTAAAGGCATCTTAATGCTAATGGGCCTCACCCGTAGGGAGGCCCAATAGGGCATGGCGCCTAGGGAGTGGGGGACAACCGGCCTAGGCTTGGTGGGCCGCCCCAATGGGGCCCACCTAGGGCCGGTGGCTGCCCCTAGGTGCCCGACGGGTGTGGGGTTTAGTCCCTGTAACATCCCAAAACTTCAATCCAAGCTTATCAAGATCTAAATCATCAAATTTTGGGTTAACAAAAACTTTTGCAAATTTATAATGAAAGCATTCATATATGTGTGCATTTGAAATAGGAGTTGTTTTGAATTGCCATGATTGTGTGATCCTTTTCTTCTAAAATGTTTCTTAAGTGATTTAAACATCATCTACATCTTTCCCAAACTTTTCCTAAAGAAAATCAAATCAAAAGGAATTAAAAAGGAGGAATGGTCATTTTGGCCATTTTAATCCACTACACTACTTTGAGTGTTCCTAGCACTCATTTCTTAAAAGAAACATTTCATGATCTTTGCACCCCTTGTTAGTACACATAATGAGGTACCAAGGCCCACCTTTTGATCTGCTAACAACATTCTTTTACTTATTTTAAATGGCATTTGAAAATTGAATCCAATGCATATGCATAGATCACCCCTATTCCAAAAACCACCTATTTGAGCTCCACTTTCCAAACCCTTGCAACCAGAGACTACCTAGCACCAGTGGAGATCACTCAAAAAATTTGAACTCAAAATTCAAAAGTTTTTCTCTTTCGGCCATTTCATCACACACTTTGTGGGCAATATCAAAATGGCCTAACTATTATTGTTTTGGGTTGATCTTGTCTAGCAAATTAATGTGCTTTGATCATCTTTGTCTCCCTCAAGCCCAACCAGACCCACACCAGCACATCCCCTACCTCCTAGCTGCACTGCATTGCCATGCCGAGCCACCTCTCGCCGGCCGACCATGCACTCGCAGCAGACCTCTCCAGCCTCTCTCGCCATGTCTAGCAAGTCACTAGTGGTCCACTGCCACCGTCCAACCAGCCCCAGGCTAGAGCCAGAGACAGGAACGGCCAGAAACCGCCGCACCCGGAGCTGTTCGACCATGCTGACGCCGCCCCCAGAGCACGCTCTGTCACCGCTCGCACAGACCGCCCCTTGGCCACAGCCCGCACCCACCGCTCCGCCACGACCTGGGGAACACCCCAGACACCCCCGCTGGCCGCCCAACGCCTCACAGCCACCGCTCGCCGTGGACACCGCCGCCTCTGCCACTCAGAGCGCCACCTCGCCCAGACCGCATACCACCGCCCCTACGGCCGCATTCACTTCCTAGAGCACCGCCAGGGGACCGCCTGTCGATCGCCACCCTCAGCCATGCCACTAGCCGCCCGTAGCTGTGTCGCCGGAGTCGCCCGCCCATACCCTTTGGTCTCACCGTCGGGCCTATAAAAGGAGGCCTCCCCAGCCTCTTCTCTCCACACCACTCCACTCCCCTCACTTCACTGAACCTCACCCACCTCTAGCCGGAGCAAGGGGAGCAGCAGCTCGCAGGAATTGGAGCCGGAGCAGCCGCCTCTGGAGGAGAAGGGCGCCTGCGATTTAGGGCACCCCAAGCTCCGCCGCAACCGCGCCTCGCCTCGCCGTCGTCTTCCAGTTTGTTTGCCCACCTTGCCGTCGTCGCTGGAGACCTGGTACGTCCCCAGCAGACCCCCACCGAGCCGCTAGGGTTCGAGCTCGCCGGCGACCTGTTCGTCGTCGACGACGACCCTCAGCCATAGATTCCCCTTCTAATCCTATGGCCCACAGCGCGCGTACCATTTCGCGTGTTAAGACCCACTGACAAGCGGGACCCCCTGTCAGCTGAGCCCCGCACCGCGGAGCGCCACTGGGCCGCCCCAAGTTCTTTCCCGCGCTAGCTCACCCGTTCAAATCTGGATTTTTCTTTTTAGTTAAATCCAGTTTCTGTCCACTAGTTTAAAATTCAATTCTAGAAGTTTCACAAATCCAAATTGCATGAAACTAATTTTTCCTGAAAGATAGGAGGATGATCTATCCAAGCCCGTTGGATTTAATTCAGTTAGAGTTATAGATCTCTCCTAATAAAAATAACAAAACAGAAGTATTTGCAACTTGCAACATTTTTATAAAATCAACCAAGTGAGCTTTTGAGTTGATTCCAACTCTCAAAAATCACATTTCATCATATCTATCTAACTATGTAATACTATTAAGGTTTACATGCAGTGACTTTGGACTAGGACCAAAATAATGCGATATAGGCATTTCTAGTCACTTTAAATCATTAAATAATGAACTTAAACCAAAGTAATATTGATCCAACCTTTAGTTCTCATTCCCACATGTTAGGATATGTGGTGATGACATGTGTCAACATGATCCCATATTTTAAGTGGTGAATATTAAATCTTAGTTAATTTTTCAATGAGTACAAATTACTTTTCTAAAATAAAAAGGATGAAACCATTGAATTAAACTTGTGATGCTTGTGATGATAATAGATCATCAAATGTGTGTCTTAGAATGCTACTTAGCCTAGTTAAGTATTTTTTGGTGATTGTGTGCTCCGTATGCATTTATAGACGATAGTACCGACCAAGCTTTCGAGGAGGAGGAGTTCTACCAAGAAGAAGAAGAAGAAGAAAACTTCAACCACTGCACCAACCAAGGCAAGCCACCATTAACAGTGCAAGCTAACACTTGCAAGTTTAGTGCTTAGCAATTTAGGACCAAACTAGATGGTTTAGCAAAGATGCCTTAAGCATGCTTTGATCACACCCCTTTGACTAGTAATACCCCAAGTCTTATTTACAAGCTTTACTCTCTTAGTTCCACAAAGTTCTTTACTTGTTTGGAAGGTAGCATAAAAAGTATAAAACTTGACCTAATTAGAACCCCTTTAGATGTCATTCTATGGCATGAGATTGAACCCATCTTTTCCACCTTAGTGAACACTCTTAACTTAGTAGTTTAGAGTAGATCAAAAACTTGAGTCACTTTAGATGGGAACACTTGGTGAAAATGAGTTATGAAAACCTTGGAATGATGAGCCATTCTATTGAGATGTTTTGACATGTGTTGAGAAACCCAAATGGTTGATGATGATGAAAATGTTGAGGCATGATCCTTAACCCTTTTATAAAACTGATGGTTGGATTCGGATGCGATACCATTCCAAAATTACCGTACAACCACACTACCTGAATTGGGTAAGGCTTAGCTGGAAATTTATATGCATTAGTATTAGTTTCCTCACGGGAGAGGTCTGAGCTGAGGCTACCTCTCAATGTTGTCCACCTATGCAGTGCCCAAGATGACTGATGGTCATGGTTGGGAGGCCATGCTCATAGGAGAGGTGTTTATACTAGGGTGTGTAAAGGGAAGGTTATGTTTGATTATCTGCATACTAAGTATGATGATTCAGGGTTATCCCTGACAGATGTATCGAATCTTGTGGTGAAAATGTACCACCTCTGCAGAGTGTCAAACTATTCGAATAGCCGCGTCCGCGGTTATGGACAGTTGGAATGGCCATACTGTTTCGTTGTCAGATGTTTTCCAAATAACTTGATATGAATGATGAATCTTGACTTGACCACAACAGGGTTATGTTTATGACATTAGCTTCCCAACTTAAGTGATTCTAGAGCTTTATTTTATCTTTCTTGGCATCTGAACTCAGCTTAGGTTTCAAACTTAACTTTATAGTTATACTTAGAGTTAGCACTTTGTCTTGGAATTATAGTACTTGTTCGTGGTAGTTTTACTTAAAGAGTACTCATGGCTTTTGTCCCTAGCTATTATCATGGCCAGACTACGAAGGAGACTATCAAGGTGATGGCCAACAGGACGGCTATGATAACTAGGACTATCTGCCTTCGTCAGCATTGCCTGTGCCCCTGAAGATGGACCCCACCGCTACGCTTATCTTTTGTTTCTGCTGCTTGTTGTATTAAGACTGGATCATGAGATCCTTATTTGTGTAAGACCTTATGTATGGTTTGTAATGGATGATGTACTATGATATCCAATCCGTTATGTCTCGCAAAAATGGTAATCCTGGGATTGCGAGGTATGGCATAACGGGCATCTGGGATTAAAAATTCGGGTGTTGACAGTCCCACACCACCTGGCCCCTGGGTGGTGCGCCCCCTCCCACTATATATAGGGGTCTCCCCTCCCCCTTTGGAATCACCTATTCCCTCTCATTCTCTCTCTCATCCATTGAGGACTTCTCCATAATATTGGGGAGGACCTCGTGGGTGAGTTCTCCACCTTCACATCACCGTCGTGTGATCTGCAATCCGGCATCTACTTCTTCCGCTGCTCGGCTGGATCGGAGTCGGGTTGACGTCTCCTACACCGGACGTGTGACGAACTTCGGAGGCACCACACTTGGGGTGCTGCTCATCTTCATCAATATACGCCTTCCTGCATAAGGCGTGCCTCGGTCTTGAAAGGTATGAATACCGAATCCCTTCTCCGTTACTTATGTCTACATAGTATAGATCCTGGTATTAGTGTTCAAGTAGATATAATTTTTTTGTTTTCTGCTACGGACCCTTCAATTCATGCATACATGTTCAGCTATTCCCTCATCATCTAGAGCCCACACCAATCTTGCAACTGTACAATTTAGTAGAGAGTGGCGCCAATCATCCACTATCCCGTAGACCAAGCAGGCAATCGTCGGTGCCACGTTGCAGTGGCATCTCACATCTCTTGAGGGAAGGGATTGTTGTGCGAGTCGCCAGAGAAACACACGTACTTTAGAGGGCACATGTGTCTTCTAGAGACGCTGCCACAGCTTTCCTTCCTTTGCCGAGTTTGAAACCTCCACCCTTTGTTCGCTAATGCTTTGCTCGCTCGATGCCTGGCGCTGTTTGCTAGCGGGCCAATCCGGTACTACCGATCTAGGATATTTCTTGCCCCCAACAGGAAGATATGTTGGGCCCTTATAGAAATTCTTCTTTCTCTCTTTTTTCTGATTGATTCTTCCTCTCTTATTTCTTCAAGCTTTGCCTATTCTTTAACACCTTCTTGAGCTTGATTTCTTCCTCCCCCTCCAATGATTCTTACCAATATTTGAGGGGAAGTTAGAGGTGATCTAGATCTACAATTTGACCAAACCAAATCATCTCTTTGTGAGTGAATCTTTGGGATCTAGATCTTGTGGGATTTTTTGTTCCTCTTTGATTCTTCCTCTCTTGTTTCCCCAATTGCTTTAGTAGCTTTGTTGGAACTTTAGAGTGAGGGATTGGAACATCTTTGTGGTGTTCTTTCCATTTGCATTAGGTGCATCAGTTTGTGTTCTCTCTAGAGGATTTCGTTGGTGAAATCAAGAAGATTCTCCCTCTTTGGTTCTTGGAAACCTAGACGGTTGTGTGGCCCTTGTGGCGTGTTCTTGGGGCCTTCATATAAGTTGTGAAACTCTCCCCAAGATTGAGGCCTTGGTGGTGATTATTGGGAGCCTCCAATTAAGTTGTGGAGATAGCCCCAATTTTGTACGGGTTTGGTGACCACCCTCAAGTGTCCCATAGTGGAATGGGTGCTTGCCGCATGGTTGGATCTCGGGGTAATAGGGTGAGGCCTCTTATGGCGTTGGTGGTCTTAGTACCACCCACCCCTCCAATGAGACGTACTCCCTTGTTGGGAGGAACTCGGTAAAATATCGTCGTCCCCGTGTGCCTCGGTTATCTCTATACTTGAGCTCTTTACTTATGCACTTTACATTGTGATAACCTTCGTACTTGAAGTAATCTATTGCCATCACATTGTTGTTTGTCTTGCTTAGCATAAGTTGTTGGTGCACATAGGTAAACCTTAGTATATCTAGGCTTTGTGCTTGAAAAAATAAAATGCTAGTTTTATCCCACCATTATTAAGCCCATCTCGTAAAAGTTTTAAACCGCCTATTCACCCCACTCTAGGCGACATCCGTGATCTTTCTCCTAGCCTCACATTTTAGGCTTCACCGCCTTGAGAGTAAAGATGTCGGCTAGGGGATAAGTGCACAATGACATTTTTATATTCGAAGGCACATATTATGAGGATTTGGAAAATTCGTATGCTTAATCATTTTCGATCCGGGGACCCAAATTTGGAGAGAATTTTAGATATAGGGGTTTTCCTTTTCCAATGGATTTCCTAAATCTATCTTGTGAGGATGAGAAAAACTTATATCTCAATGCTCAAGCTTCTAATGTTCTTGTTAATGCTTTGAGCCATGTAGTTATTTCTTTAATCATACTTTTTTGGAGCGCTCGTGAGTTATGGACAAAACTTCAATATAAATATGATGTGTCCAATATTAGTGAGGATGATGGTATTGCTTCCACTTCCTGCCATGATGAGTTCTCATCTTCTTCCACTTCACCAAAGTGTGGCAAGACACAAGGTAATGATATGGTGAGTGGTGGTGAAAATTGCAATATTGATAGTAAGCTTACTGTTGATGATTCTTCATCTCGATCTCATTACAATGCTTCATCTTTGGACTTAAAGACTTCTAGCACAATATATGATTTATATGCTCGTGTTGATAGTCCTTGCATATCATATGTAAGTTGTTTGAATAAATCTCATGATGATATGCTTTATATTCCTTGTTGCCATGATATAAATGCTTCTATTTCCTATAGTTGTCGTGTTTCTAACAATGTAGAGGAAACTGAAGATTCTACGGGTCAATACAACATCTTGAATGAAGCCTCAAGTAATTCTTCATTATCATCATCCCACGGTTCCCATCTATGCCTTATGGCTAGGGCTTCAAAGGTATCTCCTACTTTGGAACCCAATACATCTTGTGATGATGATGAGTATAATGAGGAAGAAGAGATTGATGTTGATTTCTTACATATAAAGGGTGAGATTATTTATAGTGATCTTGTTAAGAATAATATTGCTTGCTCTAACTTCGTTGAAATCTTGGGTTTTTCTATTGAGAGCAAAGAACGTATTGATAAGTTAGAAGCTCAAGTTGAGGAGCATGAGAACACCATTGACAAAATGAGTAGCCTTAAGTGTGAATACGCTAATGATATTGCAAATCTAAATGAAGCTCTTGAAGAAGCACAAGCAACCAAAGAATCTCTTGAGGAGACATTTACTCTAGAAGTGTCTAATGTTAGATCTTGCCCATTGAAGAATAAGACTCTTAGTGAGAATAAAAAAGGAAAGAGGCCTCAAGTTCAAGGTTATGGTGTACCTCAAGTTGAAGAAAGGCCATTTCCCAAAAAGAATCGAGATAATACTCCCATGGTGGAGAAATCAAGTGTGAAGAAATGGAAGAAAATAATTTGCTACATATGTCGTGAGAAAGGTCATCTCTCTTCTTCATGCACTATTGGTAACTCCTCATCCAACCCTATCATGATTGATAATGTTTATTCTCTTCGTAAGGATGGGGTTGGCAATGTGTTTGCCAAATATGTTGGTTCCCAATGGGGTGTCAAGAATATAACCATTTGGGTTGCCAAGCCTATTGTGACTAACTTCTTAGACCCAACTTGGTTGGGTACCAAAAAGCTAAAACTTGATCAATAGGTGTTAGTGGAGGGCATTGGAGACTTGGCTACATCATGAAGAATTAAGGGAACTTCATCAATTATATTCTCTCAAGACAAGTCATTTATATTATCACATCTCTATCATATACCCGTTGTTCCGCTTTGCGGTAACATGTTCTCAACTCATTTACATTGAAAGTTACTCACCCTTTGTGCATGTGTTGGTTTTGTACCTTGCATGTGTTTGTATATTTTGTGCTTCCTACTTGCTTAACTTGAGAAATCGGGTTTGTGTATATGGGCTTGCACACCATGTATGTGTGTTTTGTGTTTGATCCTGTTGCATCTTGTTTACATCTTAGTTGGCTCTTGTGAGAAATTAATGGACTATTCCAGTTTAGGGGAGTGTGATGTCCTTAGGACACGTATCCTAAAAATGTGTGTACATGAGTAATACCACTTAGTATTGATATTGCAAGTTTATCTAGTCTCTATGTGGTATGACATACTCATGAGAAATTCAGATTCTATAGTGTCCATTAATTGTCTCGTGTTGGATCTTTTTGCCTCTTGTTGAAAAATAACGGTTCATTATGGGGGAGTCATATGCTTTGTGCATATTACAAACCTAGAAAATGTGAACATTTGAGGTATCGTCACATAAAACTAACACTGAAAATTATCTAGTTCCTATGTGCATGTGAGCTCAAACAAGTCCTATTTGTGTTTAATGATGTTATTTCTCATCTTTTGGATCTTGTTTGTGAGTGTTTTCTTGGAAAGGGTTTCATTATATGCGGTCAATTATATCTAAATTGATGGACCTTTTTCCTCAAGTTATTGTAATCATTGCTTTGCATGATTGTCTAACTATTTGAAACCCTCAAGAATCTCTATCGAAGCATGGTGATTAACTCTTATAATTTTCCATAAGCTTCTTGCTGTGAATATGATCTTGGATATCTCCATAAACTACCTCAAGAAATTTATGCCTTTACTTCTTGTCTTTGGAAAATTGGTATTCTATATATTGTAGACTTTTTTTTATCATATTTACTTTGGCTTTTGTCTATTTTTGCCCTATCTATTACCAAGAAAATGTTTGGTGTTGACTCCCACGTCTTCCTTGCTTCCTATGGATATTTATTTGACTTGAAATCGTTCAGTGCTCTATTTGATGTAGGTACATATGATGATCTCATGTGCGTGCATTTTGTATTCAAATGCAAAATCTTAAATAATGCACTAATCATGGGGGAGTTCTCCTATATTATTTAGAACACTGCTTTTATGCCTCTTCCCAACATGTTTTGATCCATATCGTGTTTTATGTCTTTGGAAGATATTTGTTTGGGTACTTTGTGCCATCTTGAAAAGTGTTGAGAGTTTGGTGTGGTTGTTTAAACCTTGTTGTTTTGGGAAGTTTGATTTTTTCTCATTCCTTGTTAATTATTTGAAACTTTTAGAATGAGATAAACCCTTGAGCATTTGTGTTTTGTCCATCTCTCTCTTTGGTTTTGTCTAGTTCATTTGTTGAACATATGATCTTTCATGAGTTGATTTTGTTATTTGATATAATTTGAAAGACCTTTTGTCATGTCACAATTTGGTTTGTCTTCTTGGTTTACTTGTTGTTTTGTTTGAATTGTATCTCGTTTGGTTCTTGAAAGTCATGTGCATGCATATTTACTAAATTTATATACTATGGCGTGCTTGCTTTCCTTGATCCAATATATAGGGGAAACTCCACCAAATCCTAATTGGCTAAGATATGCATGAAATTCCATTTCATACCAATATGCATATATTTATGTGGAGTCTCTCCTATGTATTGTAGTTACTCTAACTACTTTGGACCCAATAAGTTTGGGGACCATATTGTACTTGATTTTTAGGTACATTGGAGATGCATTGGATGCTTGTATTTTTCGTAAGGAAGAAATGATGACTCTTTGGTAATTACAGACAATCTAGGATGGTCAATAAATTCTGATCTACTTCATCACACCAATGATATCTCGGTAACAAGTATCTCTTAATCATGCATACATATCTTGCTTCCAACCTCTTGTATGTTGCGTTTAGGCATGATTTGTATTTTCAATTGTTTGTGGTTGAAGTTCATCAATATACAATAAGAGAAAATTCAGCCTTTTGGCTATGCTATCAAGCAAAGATCTTATTAGTGTATTGTATGACTTCGTTTTGAATATCATGCTCTATCTATCTTAGTACCTTTTTTTTGTAAACATGTTTCTTTGTGGATTGATATCTTTGCGAGATTTTCTACTTAGAAACTTATACACCTGAGAGACGTTACATTTTTTGATGCCTTCTTTGATTCATGTGTGTTGTATTTTCATACTAAGCAATATCATTCATTGAAGACTATGTTGATGCTCAATGCTAATCCTTGAATTAGTCTTATAATATTCTTTGTCATGCCTCTCACACATCCTTGTGGTTGAGCCTGGTAGTATGTTGTCTCTTACTTGTTGCTCAACCATTTGTTCATTGCAAGTTTTATTCCTTGGTATATGCTCTTTTCTACATAGTTGTGTTTTAAATAATATCGAGGGAGTGAGGATGCCATGTTTGTCCATATTGTATTCAAATGCAAATTATAATTTTTGCACAAACCTTGGGGAGCCTCCTCGTATTATTTAGAGCACTCTCTTTTCGATCTTATCATAATATCTATCTTTCATTTGGTATGTTCCTTTTGTCAAGTGGTTCTTTAGATCTTTTGATTGGTTGCGTCATTTGTTGATGCTTCTTCACCTTGTTATTTTTTTGCAATCTTTTGATCCTCAATATAGTTTGACCTCCTCCTAAGTATTCATCATTGGATATGTGCAAATGTTTCTAATCGTATTTTTTTTTCAAATGCACACCTTTGGAGGAATTCTCACTATATTTTTTATCTAGAACTATTCACCTATTTTAGCAATCGACGCCAATGGAGGAGAAGTTTTGGAGGGTTTAAGGGAAGTTGGTTTTATGCTTTGAGTTTGTTCTTAAGCATTTTTCTTTACAGGAAGTTAGTTTTATGCCTTGAGTTTGTTCTTAAGCATTTGCTTTTCATGCTCTTGCATATTTATTTTTGCTTTACATGTTGAATGTATAGAGGAAAGTCCTCCAACGGTATGGTTGGCAATATATGCAATGAAATTCAAGTTCATCACACGTGCATATATGTGGGGGAACTTGATCTATATATTGTGGGTGTACCAACATCACATACTTATGTAGTATTTGGTGTTGACACAACCATTTTTGTTAGTTAAATTCATTATATAAACCCTCTGAAAGGGATTGTCATCAGTTACCAAAATGGGGGAGATTGAAAGAGCATGTGTGCCCCCATGTGTGGTTTTGGTAATTAATGACAATCTTTATGGACTTATGTTTGTGTTGAGTTTTACTTGTAGTGTTTGTGCATAGTCAATGCTTGAACCATATGTTGGCTTCAAGGTTGAAAGAAGAAGAAAAGAAAGTGAAGAAGATCAAGTGTTGACAAAGGTTTTAAGAGCGACCCGGAGATTGGTCAAGTGATAGTTGGTCCTATAGGAAGTGTGTCTTTAAGAATAAGATGGAGTGATATCTCTTGTGTACCTTCTAGACACCAACATAATAAAGAAAGAAGAAATGAAGTGAAAGTTCAAGATGAGCCATCTCGAAGAGATCATATGCTTGAAGCTTGCCATCCTTATGGTGATCATGGATATGTGAAGATATTCCTAAAATAGAGGCTCTTAGATAGTGGAGTATGGGGGAGAAAATTCCAAGTCTTCACCAAGCTAGCGCAATCAATAAAGGTGCTCCATATTGAGGTGTAGAAGATCGTCATCATCAAGATCATGTGGAATGTGCGAGGTAAAGGTATGGTCTTGATAGGGTTTCTTTCTTACCAGTCCTGGTGTTAGTTGGGGAGACTGGTTTATAGGATAGATAACCGTACTATCATCAGGGGCTCTCGAGTGAGTAACTTGATCATATCACTTGGTGTGAGATCAAACCTTTGCATAATTGGCATCATCTTTCTTGGCTATCATTTGGTTTTTATCCATGAGAGGATTTAGAGCTTGTGTCAATCTCCATGACAAGCTCAAGTTCATCAAAAATCGATTTCATATGCATTCTCTATTGTGTTTTCGATATTGGAGGTTTTAGCAGTTTGTATTTTATAGATAGGTTAAACCTTTCATCATTTGGTTCTATCCTCCCTTTATAGACTATTATGGTTCCTTACATGATGTTGTAGAGATCGTTACTATTTTTGAAACAAGGCCAAGATCATCAAAATTGGAGTCCGGATGCAAAAGTTATGATGGTTTCAGTTTTGCTATTTTGCTAGTTTTGGGGGGGGGAATTATTTGGCCAAATATCCGCCCCCTTTATAGAGGGCCACCCTGTGAAGTCCTTAGCCATATTTTGGCCCAGGAACCCGGAATATCTGGGGGAGGGATAGATTATACGGCCTGGGCGGTCCCAAACGGTCATATTTCATTGGGGAGGGGTATAAATAGACCCATTCTTCCTCCTTAGGCGGGTTGGTTGAATTCTCTCTCTCCTCCCTTGTTTTAACCTTCAAGAGCTTGCAAATACTCTCAATCCCTCCCATATTTCTTGAATCTTTTGGGTGGGGGGGATTTGAAAGGGGGTCTAGATCTACAGCTCCACTAATCCATCTCTTCTCTATGTGAGGAGAACATCTTGGGATCTAGATCTTGGGGTTTGTTTTGTGGATTTCCTCGTGTTCTTCCTCTCTTATTCCCCACTATATTTTGTAGCTTTGGTGGAATTTGGGAGAGAAGGACTTGAGCACTTCTTGTGTTCTTGCCATTGCATTTGGTGCATTGGTTGAGTTCTCGGTGAGGATTCGATTGGGTGAAAAGTGAGAAGCTTTTTACTATTGGGTTCTTGGAACCCTATATGGTTTAGTTGTTTTGCAGGTTTGTGGATTACTTGGGGCCTCCAATTAAGTTGTGGAGCTTTCCCCGAGCTTGTTTGTTGGGAGCCTCCAATTGAGTTGTGGAGAAGTGCCCCAATCTTTGTGAGAGGTCATGGATTGCCATTGACAAGTGCACCAATAGTGAAGAAGTGAACCAAGCCTCTTGTGGCGAGGTTCACAGGAGAATAGGGTGAGGCCTTTTATGGCGTGGTGGTCTTAGTACCGCCCACTCCTCCAGTGAGACTTACTCCCTTTATTGGAGGAACTCGGTAATAAATCATCATCTCTACATGCCTCGGTTATCTCTATACCTGAGCTATTTAATTATGCACTTTACTTTGTGATAGGCTTGGTGCTTGAAGTCGTATATATAACTATCACATAGTTTCTTGTATTGCTTAGCATAAATTGTTGGTGCACATATGTGAACCGTAGTTTATATAGGAGTTTGTTCTTGACAGAGTAGACGCTAGTTTTATTCTGCCTTTCTTAAGCCCATCTTGTAAAAGTTTTAAAGCGCCTATTCACTCCTTCTAGGCGGAATCTGTGACCTTTTCGCCCTCCTCTTCTCTCTCTTCGACACACCATCCTCCTCCTCTCATATGCCCTTTGGTTGGCATCTTCCTCCCCCTTCTAGCCTTGTCTATTGTCACGAGCACGGTGCTTAGGCGAAGCCCTGCTCAAGATCTTCTCCACTACCATCACCACCATGTCGTAGTGTTGGCGGAGTTCCTGAGGATCCCCTACTTCCGTTGCCAAGCTAGTGCGAGGGACAGAAGCCGTCAACACACCGTATGTGTGACCGATTACGGAGGCGCTGGACTTGTTGCATTGAGCATCGCGTCCTTTAGGATGGTCGTGTACACTCTATAATAGCCACATTTGTTTGCGGGAATGTTATCCCGCTTTACGGTCTTCGAGGGTGAGTCCATCTAAAACCGTTACAAGTATCGCCTAGATTCGGTCTTGGCAGTTGCAACCGTAGGATTTTTTTGTTTTCTATGCAACGAACCCCATCACAAAGATGCAAATCATATTGAAAACGATACAACATCCAAGTACGGATAAGAATACAAATGAGACTAAGAGTCCTGAAAAATAACCAATGACGTCCATAACCCTGCTCAAGCCAAGTCGGAGGGTAACCTTGCTAATGTTGTCGAGCTCATACCTGTCAAGCCAAAGGGTTCTGACAAAGGGCAAAAGGAAAAAGAAAACTAGGGTAAGTATTGAGGCAAGTACCTAGTGAGACTTAGGATTCAGCTGCTCTTGCCTACATGGGTATGATGGATTGAAGCGGTAGCAAAGCATGCACTAATACAACCTATAGAGACATGATACAACTTCCGTCTATTAGAGAGTGATAAGAGAGACCTATCTGGAATCAATTTGATACTCTCATCAAACATAACCTATCCTCCCCTAGAAACCAAGCGAGAAAGTCCTTCTAAGGAAAACTCACACGATAGCAATTTTAGCATTTACTTGGTGAAGTAGACTAATTACTGGTCAAATTATTGGCAATTCAGAAACACGATTTAGTGTAGGTTGTCTATGATCGAGAAACGGTGTTCCAAGTCCATGGACATGGCTTTTCGAAAAGATCTAACCCTCAGGGGTGCACCAAAGTATCCACATGCACTTCAACCAAAATGTTTTCCATATTATTTAACATACACTCATCGGTATGTTAGAGGGGGATCAAACACGATGTTTCATAGAACCCAAAGCAAGCATATGGGGGCCACCCAAAAGGGCTACCCATATGAGGTATAGCTAAATCTCTACGGACCCGGAGGTTGTGTGTAGTTCTCATGCGAGCAGAGGCCATAAACAATATATTCCTATGATAGAGTGTCGCACCTATGCAACAGTAATAGATGCTCATCGAGCAACATATAATAAACATGGCATATGTATAGAAGGTAACATATAAAGCCTGAACTAGTTTGTGGCCCCCAGCATGGTGCCTTGAGTTCAGGTAATAAGCCGATAGGGTGCCCATGCACCCAACATGTGGTTAGCATGCTCAGTCTCAGAACAAATACCAAAAACTCGGATCCTATGTGGACACAAGTGGGTAGGATAAAATCCAAATCTCAACTATTGCCCATGGATTCCTCTTTGTTATTTATATCTACTTCCAACATTTTAATTAACAAGTTGTAAGTAGAACCAGCATGATTATCTCCACCATTAAGCATGTGACAACCTCCCAATGA
Organism: Avena eriantha; assembly: GCA_910589775.1. NCBI lineage: Eukaryota > Viridiplantae > Streptophyta > Magnoliopsida > Poales > Poaceae > Avena > Avena eriantha. The sequence continues at coordinate 472,523,043 of OU342742.1, read as the reverse complement.
CTATGGAACACGACAACTCGAACCAACACATGAGCAAGTAACTAGGACTTGCAAGGTGTAACTACCTCGGACCCTACGCTCTAAGTTCAAGCCTGGATGAACTGGAAGTGGTTAAAATAGTACAGCGGGGGCCTAGGGGCCACCCACGTGTAGACCCGTCGGCCGTCCTAACCACTTCCAAGACATCGAGACAAGAGCGAGCGGCGTAGGCAACATGCGAAGAGATCAACTACATACACAAGTGAGTATGTATGCAAGCTACCATACAACAGTTCTCAGAGCCATTCCATCTAAAAGAAATAGAAATATTGCAATGCCATACAGCAAGATCCAAATATCCTAGAGAGAGATAATAGTTTAGGATAGCTCCTCATACATCAACCATCAGAGTATCAGGCGGAAGCGGAAAACAAGATCCGAGTACGGATAAGAAGCAAATCGACATAAGATGCCACATAAATAAACACATCCCGCCCACAGATCTCACGGATCCCCATCCCCGGAATCTCTACACCGAGTGATCGTTGCCAACATCATCTGTCTCTTCCACCCAGTATCCATCTTGCGAATACACCTGTTCATCTGAATCAAACAATTTATCATGTGAGACCCTAGGGGTACTCAGCAAGTCTTAATGCCTCTAAAGGGGACATAAACCTGGGGTGACGCAATTGCAGCAAAAGATAATAACTAACAAGTCTATAGATACTCGCTAACCATCCGCCTAACCAATGATAGACGGATGTCCGTTAATTAGTAACAACAGTTATAACAGTATAAAGTAACAGATCCATCCTCCTTCTCGCTTACCAACGAGAAGGCGGACGAACAACCCCTCCGTTGGCAGTTTTATTAACCATTCCATGAGTATTGCACTATTTACTAGTCAGGTACTTAGTCAAATTAAAAGAGGTACTTTAGTTATACTTGTCTATGATCGAGAAACTGTGCTCCAAGTCGTCCATAACCGCGGACACGGCTTTCAGAAAGATTTACCCTGCAGGGGTGCACAAATAGCAACACACACTCGATCAACCTCGGAAAAACCAACTCAAAACCCAACGAGGCATTCACGACAAAGCGATCACAGGATTCAGAAATATTTCAGGGGGCCACACCATTAAGCTACCCGCAACAAAGTTGGCCGGCTCCGAGACAGACCCGAGGTTTGCGTCAATGGCTGTAAACGACTGGGAACCCGAAAGTGTGACTGGGCTTGTCGATACCGCGAAAACACTCCGCATCCAAAACAGTACAGGTGCTCCACGCACAATTTTAAGTAAAATAGTAGAGCATGGCATAAGTACAGGATAGTAACAAAGCTCCAAACTACTATGTGGCCCCAAGAAATAGAAATGAATCAAGCTCTGGCTCAGGGGGGTCCACAGCCTCCCGGATGTGGATAGTGCGAATAGTCAAGGAACAGGAATCAAGTACTCGGGGTCCTACGGGACACAAGTGAGCATGAAAAACCAAATAGCAGATATTGCTCACCGGTGCCTCTTTCATTAGTTATCCCATTACTACTCAGGTAAAGTTGTTTAGGTACCTCGTTATCCATCAGACACTCACATACCCTACACATGCTGTTCTATGACTCGCATGACTCAAATAACTCCTGTAGTAATGGCTCATGGGATGGAGGAACAAGCTTCGGTGGGGTTTAAAAGTAAAGGCTATGCAGTACTTGGGATTCAATTTCAATCGCGACTCAATGATGCAAGAATAAGATAGAGGCAATAGGTACTATATGTATGCAAGCATGTGGTAGTGCTTGCCTGGCAGCTCAGTTGAAGCGAGAGACGGATCTGGGTAGTACTCCTGGGATTCCTGATATTTCCCCTGCTCGACGTCTATTCGAAGAAGAACCAAACAAACAAGGACCAACATAAATAAAGTGCACAAGCATATGGATAAAATGCGACAAGCAACAAGCATGCCATGATGAATGATGCACAATTTACATGGCAATAAAGTACCATGGCATGGGTGAGGTGTGGGGTACAAGAATAAAGCATTTTATTAAGTTTTTAGTCACATTTTAACCCCAAATAAGTTGTTGTATACTTTTATATTTATATGATGCATGCTTCAATTCAGAACATGGAATGCATAAACAGAACGGGCTCGTCGAGCTGATCGTTTTAGACATATTATTTGTCGAATTTGGAATTGTAGAATTAAAGTTATTAATTAATTAAGAAAAGGCATTTTTATTGCCATTTAATTATCTCGAAAATTTAAAGTGGTCAAACATTATTTTGAATAGCATATTTGAAATCCTCACATTTTTCTGATTCAAAAACATATATTATTTGTCAAATTTGGAATTACAAATTAAAAGTTATTAAAAACTAGATTTATAATCATATTAAACATTTTCTGAAATCATTTTTATTAAACAGAAAAAGAACAGACAATTTTTATACTCAGAGGGATTAAGCTCGAGCCACAGGAAGGTGGGCCGTGGTGCTGTGTGGACTATAGAGAGGTTTACAGGTGGGATCGGTCTGGGACTGGAAACAAAAGAAAAAAAGGGCGGGCCAAGGGGATCGAACCTGGGACCTCAGGCATTGTGGCTAGGTCGCACCGGCTGACCATCTAGGTGTAGTCGATCTGGTGTTTTAACTTGACGCACACGCTTGATAACCAAACTCGGAAAGAGAGGAGGGACTGACGAACGAAACCTTGCGTCGCTCACTGACGAACCACGAGACAAGTCGAACTTTCGGGGCTGATATCTACTAGCTCGCTGAACGAAAACTATCATATGAGTACTCAAAACGACGGGGAGAAAAGATCTACACCGTGGTGTGAGCGGTTCGTGCTGGGGTAGACTGTGCCGATAGCAGTTTTGTGAAGAACACAACCAACATGAACACACAGATCTGTTCGGACAACGATCTTGCGAACAAGATTCCCAGGGCTGTACTGGATGGTTTTGGACGTGCTCTAGCTCGTTTTGAAGAGGGTACTGGGATCTACAAATTTTGTTCAGGGGGCATCTGCATACGAGTAACACAGAGGCTTCTAGAACTCGATGAACAGAGACAAACAACGACGACGCTGAACGGCTCTAGCGACAGAACATCGTCGGCTGCGCCCGCAGGATGCTCGGCGAAAAGATTGGCGACGTTAGGCGTTTAGGAAACGAGGGACCTTGTCAAGTAGCTTAGGATTCTCACCAGGAGATCGTCGGTGTGGTCGCTGGAGCTTGTGAAGGCAGTGATCTACGGTGACACTCGTGTCCATGGAGCTTCCAGTCCTCACGGGCATGGCGCTGGCATGGTGTCTACGGCAGGGTTCCGGTGTGGTTGGCGGTTCTAGGGTTTGGAGAGGAAGCAGGGCAGGCTCCTGGACGCCTAGATCCTCCTTGGCACAGCTACAACCGCCTCCTCTCGAAGCTTGGCCGAACTAGGGTTTGAGATGGACATGGAGTTGTCCATGGCCATGGTGGTTGAGGAGAGTAGATAGGGGAGGAAGGAGAGGCTGAAGATGATCCCAGATCGAGATCTGAGAGATGGGGTGGTTGGGGTAGAGAGGGGAGGGAGGAGCACATGGGTTTGGTGTGTAAAAGAGGGCATCGGTGAGGCTTTCTTCTCTCTTTTTCTCTTCTTGTCTTGAAGCTAAAGAAGTAAGAGAGAGGAGCCAGAGGGGGTGAGGCGTGGTGGTGATGGGCTGTGTCATGCAACTCTACACTAGAGCATTCATGTGTAGCTAGGTTTCTTTTAGTTGGTTTTATTTTAATAAAAGAAGCATTGCAAAGTTTGATTCTTACCAAGCCACAATTTGTGTTACAAATTTTGTAAAGAAACAAACAAAAGAATGAGAGGGAGGGAATAATCCACTTGTTAGCATGGAGATGCCCACGTGATTTAAATCCACCCAAAATCAAATATCCTCAAACAAACTCACATGAATGGGTAAGGGAGAAGGGATGGTGATGTTGCATGGGGCATGCATGAATGTGAATAGCCACTTCTATTAGTTGTAAAAACAACTATAGTACATATGGGAACTTATTACATGCATGCACATCACTATTTGAATAAATTCCAACCCACTAGATACAAGCTTGATGAATATATGGGAATGGTAGAATCAAGCATAATTGAATATAATAGGCCATGCTAGTGTATATGTCCCACTAAAAGATCATTTGGCCACAGTTATATTTAAACAAGCTCAATTAGCCAAAACAACCATATGGAAGGTAAAAGGAAGATTCTACTCACATGGCATTCAAAGGTGGCCATGAGGCTCCAAATAATTAATATTGTGAAAACAACATACATCATATATGGAACATGTATACATAGAATGGATCCACACCAACACATATGAGCTATATTTAAATAGCAAAAGAAAAGCAATGGCTCATATATGACTAGGGCGGTGGAATTTGGATGAAGCCAAAGAAAGGTGGTGGAGTTGAAAGAGAAATGCCCCCAACTCAACTTGGGCATCAAGCATTTATCAAGAACCAAATACAATGTATCAAGAGGCAACTACAATTAATAATGCATATGAGATAGGAACCAAATGAAAAGGGTTTTATATGATGCTCAAATGCAAGGTGGCATGATGACATGAGCATGATAAAATGATGATGCAATCTAAACATGTAGGAAGGTAGCATTATATAGACTAGGCTAGTAGCATTGCAATTGTTAGACAATTGGGATGCTACACAAGGCTAACTATTTGCCAAGAAATGGCATTAGGAAGTGATCAAGGCAGTATATGCTGCAAGGAGTATAATTGGTACTAAAACTAAAGCATCACGACACAAATAGAAATAGAGAAAAGTAAAGCCATAAAGCAATATAGGTAGCATAAGATGAGTACTTGTGTGGTGACCTAGCACACCATTGCATGTTATAGTGCGCGAGTCGTTGGTATAACACTCATGGAACACCGTTTCACGAATATTACACCCAATAGAGTAGTACAATAGAAACTGCGCAGGTCTAAGATATAACTATATTATTAATGTCATAGATCTTCATAGAACATCCTCGAGACTTCCACGACACACTGAGCTTATCAGGCTAGTTCCTGTTCAAACCAAGATCCAAAAGAAGTAGCTGGTAGAGAAGTCTAGGACTAGATCTACCTCTAAGCCTATCTCAATAACTCGTGACTGGCTATTTGCTCTAACAACAGTCTCTAATGGTATTATTCCTATATTTGTGAGTTGGGTCTCATCTATGTTTAACTTGATCTCTACTATAACTACTTTGGAGTACTGACTCCATTGAATCAGTTGAACTAACGTTGGCTTCCCGTAAATGCCTTCTTAGGTCTTCTAGTACCACGTTTGTAGTCCCGTCATTGTCTTTAAACCTAAATAAGGGTTTAAGAAGGATAGATTGAGTATGAGCATACTCAGTAACTTCTATGGTGGTTGTTTGATGCACTATCTAGAGTCGTAGATAAGAACCCTAGATGGATTCCCATAATCTCCCAATGATTTTTCAGGCTCTTCTATCCTTCGGGTGATGGACAAATCTGCCATCAAGGGAATCAAACTGTTCATATCTATAAAATGTGAGTTAGAATTTTATTCAATAAGTTCTAGGTGTCTTTCATTTGGTACATGTTCAGTATAAGTAGGAACATAATTTCTTTAGGAATGTGTAGATCCTCTATCTTCAATGGAGATTGTGGATGGTTTCAACACTTATAGATGTCAAGAAACAAACACTTAGCACTTAGCTCCTCAACAATGGTGCCAAAAAATAGCTTGATGGCCTGCAAGAGCACATGTTCGTCAGAGCACGTTTTTGTGAAAGTATTAGTTCTAGTTTTTATATCGATCCCAACAAGGAGCTTAGGAAAGTGTTTATCTACGTGTTGTGGGAATGAACATGGCAGTCGCTACCAGGGGTAGCGATTGGAAGGATTTGGGGAAAGAGTGGGCGGCCATCTGCAGAGCGAGATGTGGGCAGAGACACAGGGGTTTACCCAGGTTCGGGCCCCCATAGGGTGAAGACCTACTCCTACTAGATTGTATTATTGAGTGAGTTACAATGGTGGCGAGCTCGGTGGCTAGGCGGCGAGTCAATGGGGTGTATGATGGAACATGAGTACAGAGAGTACCCTAGGGAGGCTTATATAGGGGGTGCCTCACTAGGGTTTACATATATACAACCGAATCAGTTAAGGAGTCGGAGGATTTGACCTAATCCCACTAGGCCTAGCTAGCTACGCTTCTGGGCCTCCAGCTTGCAGTTGCTAAGCTTCCTTTCCAGTCACATTCCAGTGGTCGTCCTACAGGCCCACTTGCAGAGGTCTTGGTCTAGTCGAAACGTCCTGCTGGGTATACCCCGTTCGACATATCCCCATCAGTAGTCCCCGAGGCCCGCATTGGTTTGGTACAGGTGTTTGTTTGGCAGTCGGAGTAAGCGAGTCTAATTGGACGCCCAGTTGAATCGGTGAGGGACTCCCTCAATGAAGGAAGGAGTCTCTCCAGCATGTCTTCAGTCGGAGGATCGGCGAATGGAAATGCGCCCAAGTCACCACGCCTGGCCGACCGGAAGGGCGAGTAAGTGGTGAGTCGATTGAGCGAAGTTGGACCGTCAACTTGGTCAAACTAGCCATTGGGTAATCCAATGGTAACTTCGGTGAAATTACCTTGGGGTAACGGCTACCCCGAAATTGGCGGGGAGCGCCCCTTTATAAAGGGAGTGACAGGGGGAGTCGTGCACCTTCTTCGCATTTCTTTGCCCCTGCGCACCCTCAGTCTTCCCATCTTCTCCTGATCCAAAATATTCGGACCAAGTGACCTCGTTCTTCTTTGATGGCGCCTCCCAAGGACCTATGGGGCAAGTCAAAATGCACCACAGCCTCCCTGAAATCTTTTCAGGACGCGGGCATCCTCTACAAAGGGCATTGGCGAATCCCCGCATCCGGTGAGACGGAACCCAGGCCTCGCCCCAGGGAGTTCATCTGTTTCTAGAGCCATCTGGAGAGGGGACTAGGGTTCCCACCTCGATTTTATTTTGGTGGATCTGCACGTATTACGCGATCAAGCCATCAGATCTGGGGCCACACAACGTGGAGAAGCTCGCAATCTTTGTTGCCTTCTGCGAGAGTTATCTCGGATGCTGCCCTTACTTCCCCTTATGGCTAGATCTTTTCCATGGTCGCCTCAGCCATGAGGGGTGGGCGGCCCGGTCCTGGCGGCAGGCGGAGTCACCTTCTAGCTGAATCCGAAGGCTAAGTTCCTGAAGCTTCTACTGCCAAAGAAGGGTGCAAGCGAGTGGAAGAAGTACTGGTTCTACATGACGGAGTCCACTCCCAATGGTGAAGTGTCAATCCCGACATACACCGCCCAGAGGAGCGAGCTGCACCGGCTATCAGCGACGAACCTCACCGACAACCAGAGGATGGTTATGGACAAGATGCTAACGCGGATCCAAGAGCTCAAGAAGGAGGGTCTTGAGACCATCAATTTGCACAATTGCTGGCTTGGGTGGCGGTTGGTTCCATTAGCCACCCGATCCCACTAGATGTACCAATACACCAATAAAGATGATGCCACGAAGGCGAAGAAGACGGAGTGGGACACCAAGGACTACATCACCGTCCTAAATAAGATCATGATGCGGAGTATTCCGACCTGAAGGCCGAGCTCGCTTCGTATACCGCCAGGAAGCGTCGGGCCCCTACGGTGAGTTTCTCTGCCTTGTAATTTCAGTTTGCAGTTGCAGTGTTACAGTCGCAATTGTCGATTGACCATCATTCTTTCTGTACTTTGCTAGTTGTTCGAAGTCCTTGAAAATTGGCTTCCTCCGCTCGATGAAGAGGTTCCTAAGGAGCTTGAGGAGGAGGAGGAGGAAGGGTCCTCTCATAGTGAGGAGGAGGTAATGGAGGTCGCCGCGCCTGTACCAGCAGCTCAAAAGACTCGTGGGCAAAAGCAGCACGAAATCGAGGCGAGTTGTAGCCTTGAAGAGTGTGACAACAATGATGATATCGTGGAGCAACAGAGCTCACGGCGCATGGCTACCCCGGTGAAGCCTACGCTGAAGCCAAAGTCGCCCGCGAGGAAGCCAGCTATGAAGTAGTCGTCGACACCTAGGTCAGTGGCAACGTTTGAATTGGACGAGGAGATCGACGACGAGGAAGCCGAGGTTAAAACCAAAATTCCGGAGGATCCAAATCCAATGATGGAAATGGGGGCCGCAGCCGTGGTGGTGGAGTCGGCGGTTCCGCTTGCCACAATCGCGCCGACAGTCTCGGTGGCCCCAGAGCCAGGGACTATTGCAACCATGGGGTCGGGGACCCCTCTGCCGAAGGAGGCACCTGTATCGCCTAGGCCGGAGATTCCCACAACCACAACCTCGATGTCGAAGAAGCCCGTGGTGTCGTGGGCCGCGAGTGTGTTCGAGAAAGGGCTGACGCACCGGTTGGGCCCAAAGCTGGAGAAGCCTGCCCATATCAGCACCGGCTTGCGGGTTCTCCCCATCGCTAAGTAAGTTTGTGGTGCTTTGTTTTTCGTATTTTGGTATTTTCTAGTATCATCAGGTCGCTGATTGTGGCGAGTTCATAGGAATGGTGACAAGAAGATCGGTCGTCCTTCGGTGGCCAAGGTTCCGCCAGTCGACACCGAAGGGGGCATCGACCCTTCCAAGAAGAGGAAGGCTGTCATAGTCGGTGTCGTGGAAATGGCCACGGAAGTCGCTGCCATAGGCAGCGATTGAGAGTTTCGTGAGGAAGAGTTGGCGGCCATCTACGGTGTGAGATGGGGGCAGGTGCACAGGGGTTTACCCAGGTTCGCCCCCCCGGAGGGTAAAGACCTACTCCTGCTAGATTGGATTATGAGAGAGCAAGTTACAAGGGTGGCGAGCTCGGCGGCTGGGCACCGAGTCGCTTGAGGGGGTGTATGATGGAACGTAAGTCTCTACGATACCCTAGGGAGGTTTATATATGAAGCACCTCCCAGGGTTTACAAGTTGTCCCCGAACAAGATAAGGATCCGGGGGCTTTTGACCTAATCCGACTAGGCTTCTGCTACGCTCCTGGGCTTCCAGTCGCCAATCGATGGGCCTCTTCTTTCCTCAGAGTCCAGTCGCTGTCCTCCAGGCATACTTGCGGGCCTTCCGGCCCACTCGAAACCTACTGCTGAGCATACCCCCTTTGGCATATCCCCATCAGTAGTCCCCGAGGCCATCGTTGATGCAGGCGCAGGCGTCCTTTGGTGCTTGAAGTAGGCGAGCCCAATTTGGGCGCCCAGTCGAATCGGCGATGGACTCTATTAATGCCGAGGAGAATTTTTCCACAGCTCCACTCGTCACTTTAATGAACATCATTGCTGCCCAGTCGTCATTTCGGCGAGAAGAGAGATTGGCGGGTGGCGAGTGGACCACAGGAGTTGGACCATCAACCTTAGTCAAACTATCCATTGGAATTTCCAACGGTAACTACGGCGCAATTACCGTGGGTAACGGCTATCCCAATTTTGGTGGGTGACTTTTTCCATATAAGGGGAGTGATGGGTCAGCTTCGTGATCCCGCTTCGCATTCTTCATCCTTCCTCATTTGTTCTTCCTCTCTGCTCACCCCCGACCTATTCTCCTCGCATCGTGCGATTCCACTTTTCACTCAATGGCGCCTCCCAAAGGCTCGTGGGGAAAATCCAAGTGCACCTCAGCCCAGCTAAAATCTTTCGAGGACGCCGGGGTGCTCCGCAAGGGGAATTGGCGAGTTCCCCCCTCTTCCGAGACCGAGCCGAAACCGCGGCCCGACGAGTTCATCTGCTTCACCATCCATCTCGAGAGGGGCTTAGGGTTCCCCACTTCGCTCTTCTTCCGCTGCTTCTACGCGTACTACGCGATCAAGCCTTCAGATCTTGGTTCGCATAGCATCGAGCAGCTGGCGATCTTCGTTGCCTTCTACGAGTGCTACCTCGGCTGCAGGCCATACTTCCCGCTGTGGCTGGAGATCTTCCACGGCCGCATCGGGCGCGAGGCGTCCAGCGCCTTGATGCTGGACGCAGGCGGGGTCACCTTCCAGTTGAAGCCGAAGGCCAACTTCGTCAAGCTCCTCCTGCCGAAGAAGGCCGCCAGCGAGTGGAAGAAAAGCTGGTTCTACGTCAAGGAAGCTACTCCCTCCGGCGAGGTCTCCCTTCCTGAATTCATCGCCGAGAGGAGCGAGCCCCGCCGACTGGCGCCAAAGAAGCTCCCTGAAGATCAGCGGATGGCTATCACAGAAATGATGGATCAGATCCAGAAGCTGAAGGACCAGGGGTTGATTCCGATCAACCTCTACAATTGCTAGCTCGGGCGGCACCTGGTCCCGCTGGCGGCTCGTCCACACTGGATGTACGAGTACAGCGGGAAGCTTGATCCATCTCGCACCAGCAAGGAGTCGTGGGAGGCCGAAGATTACAAGGCCACCCTAAAGAAGATCACCGACGTGGAGTTCACGGGTGCGGCGGTCGGAGTCGCCCCGTATACTCCCGTGAAGAACAAAGCCCCTACAGTAAGTCTTCTTTCCAATCGCTCCGTTCGTATTCCAATTTCATTCTTTTCGCTTGTCATGTTTTTGACTCGCAGTGGTTCTTAGCTTTTTCAGGTATTGGAGGGTTAGCTCCCTCCACTCGATGAAGAAGTCCCCCAGGAGCTGGAGGAAGATTTCGAGGGGGATCCTTCCGATAGCGACGGGGAAGACGAATAGGTCGCTCCCCCAGTGCCTGTGGCTTGCAAGACCCGAATGCAGAAACAGAGAGAGGTCGAAGCAAGCCGCAGCCTAGACGAGTTCAAAGAAGGCGACGAGGTCACCCAGGAGCAGACATCTCGGCGCACCACTACGCCTTCGAAGCCCCCACGCCGGCCCAAGTCACCGGCAAAAAGGCCTGCATCACCGGTCAGGTCATCAGTGGTGTTCGGGTCGGATGACGACTCTGACGGCGAAGAGTCTCCTGAAGTCTCGCACAAGGTCCCGAGGGCCGCAATCCCGACGAAGGGGTTGGAGGGCGAGGACGCAGAGGTGGTGGTAGAGGCGCCCCTGGCTTCGATCACACCGTCGACCTCGGGGGTGCCAAGCCAAGAAGCGACCGACGTAGTGCCGCCCATGTCGCCGCTGCCGTCGAAGGCAGCGGCGTCGGAGCCGGAGATCCTGGCGACTGCGGCTTCGTCGTCAAGGAAGCCCTCGGTTTCGTGGGCTTCAGACGTATTCGAGCGGGGGCTCAGTTGCAAGCTGGGTCCCGAGTTGGATAAGCCTGCCCATATCAGTACCGGGCTTCGCGTTCTTCCAGTCGCCAAGTAAGTTGTACTTCCTTGTCCCAATTTGCTTTACTTCTTTCGTGTTGTGGTTGTGCTGATTAGAAGGGCTCGTGCAGGTCGGGGGCTAAGAAGATTGGTTGCCCTTCGGTGCCAAGATTCCCCCAGCCACTGTCGCGGGAGAGGGTGACCTGCCCAAGAAGAGGAAGGCCTCCGAGGGATGTCGCGTCTGCTGAAGTCGCGAAGAAACAGAAGGGGGCGCTGACGATGCCGCGACCGGGGGAAGCGCCGCGGAGCCAGCTGCTGCGCCGCTCGTCGAAGAGGGGGCGGTGATGCAATCAGAGCCAGCACCAGCTGCGTCCGCGCCGGAGGTGCCGGTCCCAGCGGCCAGCGCCCCTGCCAGGGCGTCGGCGACGTTCCCTCGCTTTATGGCGAGGGGGTTTCCAGGCGGTGCGGATGCGCAATCTCCGCAATTCCCGGAGATCGTGGACGCAGAGATTGAGGCCCGCCACGGGCACACCTCCTTCACGGTCCCGTCGACTGACGCTGCTGAACTTCACAAGATGCTCGGCGCTGCTATTCAGGTATGTCCAGTCCCCGAATTCCTAGTCGCTGAATTTCAGCGGCTGGGAATTGTCTTTATTTTCCTGTATTCTCCAGTCCCCGACTTCCTAGTCACTGAATGTCAGCGGCTGGGAACTGGTCTTAATTTTCCTATATTCTCCAGTCCCCGAGTTCCTAGTCGCTGAATTTCAGTGGCTGGGAACTGGTCTTTCTTTTCCTCCCAATGCTTAGCTGGTCTCGTTGTTTTGCGGGGGTTACAACGGGAGTCGACTGATCGGCACGTTGCGCGAGAGCACCTGGAGCGTGATTTGCGCGAGGCGCAAGAGGTGAACCGGCGGCTTCACGAGAGGATCAGTGAGTGTTTGACGTTGTTCTTCTTTGCTTGTGATGAGCTGGTTTTGTGCAATACTCTGACATCTCTGCTTGCAGATGGTTTCCCGGACGAGGTCTCCAAGGCCCGTGAGGGGTATGTCCCACTCGCCGAACTGGACGCGGCGAATGAGCAAGTGGCCTCCCTAGTCAAGGAGTTGGAGGATGCTAAGGCGGCCTCAATTTCTTCGGAAGAACGTGCGAAGGCTGTCGTCGCCGCCGCTGAAGAGGAACGCAAGGCCACGGACTCCATTATCGTGGGGCTGCATAATGACCAAGCCGCTTTGGAGAAGCACGTCAAGGAGAATTGCCACAAGCTTCTTGGTGAGTTTCTGTCATTTTCCTCATCCTTTTGTCGGTTCTCCTCTTTTGGGGGTTTCTGTAGCATCCCATCTGTCTAACATATGTAATGCTACTTGGTCTAGTAATATAATGGCTACTTCCTACATATAATTGTTGCACCATAATTATATCATGCTCATGTCATCATGCCTCCTTGCATTTGAGCATCATATAAAACCCTTTTCATTTGGTTCTTCTCTCATATGCATTATTAATTGTATTTGCCTCTTGATATATTGTATTTGGTTCTTGATAAATGCTTGATGCCCAAGTTGAGTTGGGGGCATATCTTTTATTCAACTCCATCACCTTTCTTTGTCACCACCTTATAATTCCACCATCCTAATTACCCATGAGCTTTTGCTTTCTTTTGGCATTTAATCTAGCTCATGTGGGTTGGGATGGATCCACTTCTATGTCCGCATGCTCTCATATTAGCATCATGTTGTTTTCACATTATTGATATGTGGAGCCACCTTTGCATGCATTATGAGTGGTACCCCTTTTACTAGCTTTCATATGGATTATTATGGATGTATGCTCATGTTTGAATATTTTTGAGACTATTAAACATCTAGTGGAATATACACACTAGCAAGTCCCAATTATATTCAAATATGATCATATCCATCTACTCCACTGGGAACCTCCATTTAAATTCTTTTGCTTGGCCTTTACTCCACATTTTGGGAATGCATGGGAATAATACCATGTTACATTATTATTGTTTGCACAAGAATAAGACCATGGCATTTAATGCCCATGCATGGGCCATGCAAACTACCACTATATTTCTCCTTTGGTTTATAATTGTTTTGGGAGTGAAGCATGTACCTTTGGGAAGTATGTCAAGTGTTTATTTTTATTTTGTTGAGCCCTAGTGCATGCATATGCAAGTGTAGTCCCTTTTTCTCAATCTAGTTTCCCACCACCTGGTTCTTTTCTCCCTTCCACCCTCACCACCCCTCTTTTGAGTATGTTCCCATGCACATGACAATGCTTCAACCAAAACCCTAGGCACATATCCCCTCTTGGCCACATCTTTACTTGCTTGAGCTTGCCATGATCATGAGAAAGCCCCAAAAATCCTAAGATCCTACCCCTACCCCCTCTCTCTAATCCTCTCTCTAAACCCTAACCCTAACTCACCTATCTCCATGTCGAGCACTCCTAGCTCCCTCCCTCTCTCATTCTTTCTCTCTCCCTGCCAACCTGGCCCTAGCTACCCCTCTCTAACCTAATACCACGCTAACTCGAGCCCCTCCTAAACCCTAACCGATGCTAACCTAGCTAAACCCGAGCCTCTCCCTACCCTCTCTCTTTCTCTCTGCCGGCTAGCCCCACACCAGAGCCTCTCCTCTCTCTGGCCCACCTGCAGCCACACCATGCCCTGCCCCTGCCCTGATTGGCCACGCCGAGCACGTGAAGGAGAGGGAGGAAAAGGTGACCGAGGCCACCTTTTTCCTCTACCCCGCTCCCCCACGGCACCTCCCCTCTCCCTCTCGCCTTTATCTCTTTCCCCACACCTCCTCTGCCTCCCCAGATCCCCAGGGCCTCGCCTTCTCCTTCCACCACCTGCTGCTACCCCTCTCTCCTCCGTTGCCGTCCACCGTCGGCCTCTTCCTTCTCCTCGACGTCATAGCCGGCGGCGTGGTTGTTGGACTGTTGGGGAAGACCGAGGCGACCTTCCGCATCGCCCCTGCACCTGCAGACGAGGAGGAGAAGGACCATCCCCGCCGAACTCCGTCGAGGCCGACCGAAACCCTAGCTCCGGGTGCGCCTGCAATGCCGTCGCCCTGCTGCTCCCCGTCCCGATCCGAGACCGCCAACGAGCCCGCGGTGAGCGTCAAATCCTCCTTGACACCTCCTCCCTCGCCGATGCTTCCTGCTCTCACCGGACCACCCGTCGAGCGCCCTCTGTGCGCGGGCGAGCGCGTGCGTCTGTTCGCCGTTGCGTCGCAGAAGAACTCCTAGCCGTGTTTCCCTTAACCAGCACCAACCCCCAAGTCATCGCAGTGGTCACCGACGCCTGCACACACGCATCGCGTCGCGGGTTCGAGCCCCCACCGTGCCGCGTTTAGCCGTCCGTCAGTTTCGTCAGAACGTGGAGAAGAGAAACAGTAGCCGCGCACGTTTTGCAAATCCCCCATCCTTTTGGTTTTCTATACGCGCGCTCCACCCGAACCCCACCTGTCAGCCGCTGTTGTATTTTTAGAAAGAGGCACCCCAGGTTCAACAGCCCCAACCCGCAGCCCCTAGCGCCGCCAGGTGTCACGCCCGCATCGGCTGCGCGCGCATGTGGGTCCGCTTAACACCGGTCCCGCTCGTCAGCGGGGGTGGCTAGATAGGTCCCGAGTGAGAAAAGACCGCCGCGCGCCATTGTCCGCCCAGACAGCTCCGGTCCCACCCGTCAGCGACTGGGGCTAGATTTAACTGGGTATAAAAAGTCCTGACGTTTTTCTGTTTAAATAAAATGATTTCAGAAAATGTTTAAATATAAATTCAAATCTGTTTTAAATAACTTTTAAATTATAAATCCAAATAGTACAAATGATGTATGTTTTGGAATCAGAAAAATGTGAGTAATTCAAATATGCTATTCAAAATAATGTTTGAACACTTTAAAATTTCGAGATGATTAAAATTACAATAAAATGCCCTTTTCTTAATAAATTAATAACTTTAAATCTATAACTCCAAATTCAACAAATAATATGTCTAAATCGATCAGCGCGACGAGCCCGTTCTACCTATGCATTCCTTGTTCTGAATTGAAGCATGCGTCATGTCATTATTAAAAATCAGAACTGTTTATGGCAATAAAACTTGACCAAATAAATACTAAAATGAATTATTCTTTTCCCCACACCTCACCCATGCCATGCTACTTTATTGCCATGTAAATTGTGCATAATTCATCATGGCATGCTTGTTTTCTTGTCGCATTTTAATTCATATGCTTGTGCACTTTATTTATGTTGGCCCTTGTTTGTTTGGTTCTTCCTCAAATAGACGCCCAGCAGGAGAATTATCAGGAATCACAGGAGTTCTACCCAGATCCATCTCTCGCGACAACTGAGCTACCAGGCAAGCACTACCACATGCTTGCATACATATAGTACCTATTGCCTCTATCTTATTCTTGCATCATTGAGTCGCGATTGCATTAAATTGAATCCCAAGTACTGCATAGCCTTTATTTTTAAACCCCACCGAAGCTTGTTCCTCCATCCCATGAGACATTACTACAGGAGTTGTTTGAGCCATGCGGGTCGTAGAACTGCATGCGTAGGGTATGTGAGTGTCTGATGGATAATGAGGTACCTAAACAACTCAACCTGAGTAGTAATGGGATAACTAATGAAAGAGGCACCGGTGAGCAATATCTGCTATTTGGTTCTTCATGCTCACTTGTGTCCCGTAGGACCCCGAGTACTTGATTCCTGTTCCTTGACTATTCACACTATCCACATCCGGGAGGCCTTATGGACCCCCCTGAGCCAGAGCTTGATTCATTTCTATTCCTTGGGGCCACAATTAGTTTGGGGTTTTATTACTATCCTGTACTTATGCCATATCTACTGTTTATTTACGATTGTGCGAGGAGCACCTGTACTGTTTTGGATCGTGACACGTTTCGCTGTATCGACAAGCCCAGTCACACTTTCGGGTTCCCAGTCATTTACCGCCATCCACACAAACCTTGAGTCCATCTCGAAGTTAGCTAGCTTCGTTACGGGTAGCTTAATGGGGTGGCCCCCTGAAATATTTCTGAATCCTGTGATCGCTTTGTCGTGAATGCCTCGTTGGGTTTTGAGTTGGTTTTTCCGAGGTTGATCGAGTGTGTGTTGCTATTTGTGCACCCCTGCAGGGTAAATCTTTCTGAAAGCCGTGTCCGCAGTTATGGACGACCTGGAGCACAGTTTCTCGATCATAGACAAGTGTAACTAAAGTACCGCTTTTAAATTGACTAAGTACCTGACTAGTAAATAGTGCAATACTAATGGAATGGTTAATAAAACTGCCAACGGATGGGGGTTGTTCGTCCGCTTTCTCGTTGGTAAGCGAGAAGGAGGATGGATCTGTTAATTATACTGTTATAACTATTGTTTCTAATTAACGGACATCCATCTATCATTGGTTAGGCGGATGGTTAGCGAGTATCTCTAGGCTTGTTAGTTATTATCTTTTGCTGCAATTGCGTCACACCAGGTATATGTTCCCTTTAGAGGCATAAAGACTTGCTGAGTACCCCTAGGGTCTCACACGATAAATTGTTTGATCCAGATGAACAGGTGTACTCGCAAGATGGATACTGGGTGGAGGAGACGGATGATGTTGGCAATGATCACTCGGTGTAGAGATTCCGGGAACGGGGATCCGTGAGATCTGTGGGCGGGATGTGTTTATTTATGTGGCATCTTATGCCGATTTGCTTCTTATTCGTACTCGGATCTTTGTTTCCGCTTCCGCCTGATACTCTGGTGTTTGATGTATGAGGAGCTATCCTAAACTATTATCTCTATCTAGGATATTTGGATCTTGCCGTATGGTGTTGCAATATTTCTATTTCTTTTAGATGGAATGGCTTTGAGGACTGTTGTATGTGGCTTGCATACATACTCACTTGTGTATGTAGTTGATCCCTTCGCCTGCCGATTACGCCGCTCGTTCTTGTCCCGATGTTCTGAAAGTGGTTAGGTCGGCCGAAAGGTCTACCGTGAGTGGCCCCGGGCCCCACCGTACTATTTTAACCACTTTCGCTCATCCAGGCATGCAACTAAGAGCGTAATTCACCGAGGTAGTTACAGTTTCATTGTTTCACTGACATCTGACTTTCCAGCTGTGGTAGGCCAAAGCGACCTGGTGGTGCAGACGTATACCGCTTCGCAGTGTGTGACTGCCATGGTGAATGCTGCCACGGCCTCGGCGTTGTGTGTCCAGGCAGCTCTCCAGGGCATGTCTCCCACCGAAGTCATCCCTGGGGGGCTCACGGAGGTGTGGCGCTATCTGGAGGAGGTGCCCGCGGTTGTGGAGTGGATGACGCGCTCCGTGTTCAGGCGCGGGGCTGCCATGGCGTTGAGCTTGGGCCTCGCGCACTTCCCGGACGACTTCGATCTGGACGGCGTCACGAGTGGCTATCCTTCGGCGACTGGCACGGTGGAGATGTCGGAGGTGCTGAAGCTGACTGCGAAGGCTACTCCTTATGCTGACCGTGTCTTGGCGATGGGGGATCTTCTGCCGTACCAAGAGACGGTGCTGGCGCCTGGCGACCCCGAGCCGAAGCACCGCGACATGAAGTCGGAGCAGCCCTTCCGGTCGTCGTTGGCGAAGTCGCTGACATCGTACCCGGCGAACCCGTGGTGGCCCTTTGTGCGTGTCAAGGGTGGTGGCGCTTCTTCTTCGTCAGGGCCTGTGGAGTAAGCAAATGTAATAGTTGTAATAGATGCCAAGTGGCGAACATTGTATGATGTTTTTGTAATCCATGTCGCAGGGACTTGGTCGACTTGTGTTATGATTAAGGGAGTGTTTTGTTCAACAATTTGAGCGAGTCCCCGAGCGCGTCCGCCCTTTAATGGGGTATAACTCGATTGTGTACTTCGATGTGTTTGATTTTTTTTCGCGTTTCTTTTTATCCCTCGCGTCTTCTGAGCGGCGAGTCCCCGAGCACGAGTGGGGTTCGTTTGTGAACGAGTCCCCGAGTATTGTGCTAGACCGTATTGGTCCTGATCCTGTTGCAGGTTGTGAATGCGTTGTTTGTAACGCGTCTCCTCCCCTGGCCCAGAGAGCCAGTCGCTTGGCGAGCCCTAGGCAGCTCCCTTACTAGGTGTGTTCCCGAGCCTCGTGGGGTCCTTGTTTTGCGGAGTCCCCGTGCGTGGTACTTAACCGTTCGAGTCTCTTTGCGCAAGGGTGGGAGGGACAGATCGCTGCGAGAAGCGTGTATCGGATGTCTTGGCCCGGCGGGCCAGTCGAGCTAGGCGACTCCAATGCCGGCTCCGGGTTGGCATTTTTCGTGGACGACCCAAGGCCCGAATATGTCCGGTACCCTTGTGCCGCACTACTTGGCCGTGCCGGTCGCTCGACCAGAGGTTGACTTCTGTAAGTAGCATATTGCTAGCATGTACGAGTGCGAGTGGCACAAGAATATGGTGAGTGGACACAATTTGTGCGATCCAAATGAATTTCATTATATATTCCGATGGAGTACAGTGTGAGGTTCTAAGTATAGAACTTTCCGAGGAGGTTTATATTCCATGGCCTCCCGATCTCCAATTGGCCGTCACCCCGTATGTCGATGAGGTAGTAGGCATCCTTGCCAAGGACTCGGCCTATGGCGAATGGCCCCTCCCATGGGGGGGATAGCTTGTGCATGCCCTTCTTGTCTTGGACCAGTCATAGGACCAGGTTGCCTTCCTAGAAGGTGCGAGTTTGCACTCGGCGGCTATGATAACGGCGAAGTCCTTGCTGGTATATGGCGGTGCGGGAGCGAGCCAGGTCGCGTGCTTCGTCGAGTTGCTCGATGCTATCTTGGCGGGCGGTTTTGTTGGCCGCCTCGACGTAGTTGGCGACTCGAGGGGAGTCGTGCTCCAGGTCTGTTGGCATTACGGCCTCGGCGCCATACACCATGAAGAAACGCGTGAACCCGGTTGATCGGTTGACGGAGGTGCGGATCCCCCATATCACAGAGGGGAGCTCGTCGACCCAACATCCTGGGGTGCGTTCGAGGGGCACCTGTAGTTGCGTCTTGAGACCATGGAGGACGCTCTGGTTGGCGCGCTCTGCTTGGCCGTTTGACTCTGGGTGGGCGACTAATGCGAGGTCGAGTCGTATGCCGTGCTCCTCGTAGAATTCCGCCATGGCCCCCTTGGCGAAGTTGGTGCCGTTGTCTGTGATGATGCTGTGTGGGTAGCCGTACCGGTAGATGAGTTTGCGGAGGAACTTGGTAGCCGTCTTGCCGTCACACTTCTTGATCGGCTTGGCCTCCACCCATTTGGTGAATTTGTCGACTGCGACCAGGAGGTGAGTGAAGCCCGATGGGGCCTTCTTGAACGGGCCGACCATGTCAATGCCCCATACGGCGAATGGCCACGTGATGGGGATTGTATTGAGCGCCGAACCAGGAAGGTGCGTCTGGTTGGCGTACTTCTGGTATTCGACACATCTTTGGACGACGTTGGTGGCGTCGGCGTGTGCGGTGAGCTAGTAGAAACCGTGCCGCGTGGCCTTGGCGACTAGCGACTTGGCGCCGACGTGATGGCCGCAGTCGCCGGCGTGGATGTCCTGGAGGATCTTGCGGCCTTCCTATGGCTGTACGCAGCGCTGGAACACACCGGTCACGCTGCACTTGTGGAGCTCGCCGTTGATGATGACGCAGGATTTCCAGCGGCGTACGATCATTCGCGCCTCTATCTCGTTGCTCAGTAGGAGTTTGTGTTCCAGGAAGGTGACGTATGGCGTTGTCCAGTCGCTAGGTTCCACAACCATGGCGACTAAGGCCGGTTCTGGTTGTAGTGGGATCCCGACGTCGATCTCCTTCGGTGGGCTGACGGAGGGCTTGTGGATGATGTCGAGGAAGACGCCTACTGGTGGTGCCTGTCGAGCCGACCGGATGCGAGAAAGGGCGTCCGCCTCCTCGTTTTTACGCCTGTCGATCCACTCGACGGAGTAGCCGTTGAAGTGTCCTCCCAGTTGGTCGACGGCCTGGCGGTACGCTATCATTGTTGGGGAAACAGCATCGCATGTCCCGGCCACTTGGCTGGCGACTAGGTCGGAGTCACCGTAGCATCCTAGGCGATTGATGTTCATCTCCTTGGCGGCTCTCATGTCGTGGAGGAGGGCCTCGTATTCCGCCGCGTTGCTGGTGCAGGGTTTGAAGTTGAGGTGGAGCACGTAGCGGAGCTTGTCTCCTTTGGGGGAGGTCAGTATGACCCCAGCCCCCGCGCCGTCGGCGTTCTTGGAGCCGTCGAAGTGGAGCGACCAGTAGTGGAGGTATGGAGCTTCTCTGGCTGCTGCGCCTCTTCCCAGTCAGCGAGGAAATCGGCCAGGGCTTGCGACTTGATCACTTTTCGGGGCTCGTATTTGATGGTGTGGACGCCGATCTCGACGGCCCACTTGGCGACTCGCCCAGTCGCATCGCGATTGAGTATGATGTCTTGCAGGGGCGCAGAGGATACCACCGTGATTGGGTGCTCCTGGAAGTAGTGCGGGAGTCGCCGCTGTGCTCGAAATACCCCGTACACCAGTTTTTGGTATTGCGGGTAGCGCTGTCGTGAGTCTGTTAAGACTTCACTGATGTAGTATACTGGGCGCTGTATGGGGCGCTCCTTGCCCTCTTCTGGTCGTTCGACGACCATCACGGCGCTGACGACCCGATTGGAGGCCGCGATGTAGACGAGCATTGGCTCTCTGTCGAGTGGCACCACGAGTAGTGGTGCCACGAGTAGCACTTCTTTGAGTGCTTTCAGTGCGTTGTCGGCATCTGCGTCCCATTGGAACGTTGGGTTCTTGCGCATCAGGCGGTATAGGGGCATTGCCTTCTCGCCTAGCCGGGGGATGAAGCGACTGAGAGCCGCGACTCGCCCTGCCAACTTTTGGACGTCGCGCAGGCACTCGGGTTTACCGAGTTATGCGATGGTGTCGATCTTGGTGGGTTGGCCTCAATGCCTCGCTTGGAGACTACGTACCCCAGAAGTTGTCCGGTGGGTACGCCGAAGGTGCATTTTTCGGGGTTCAGCTTGATGTTGTACCTCCGTAGATTTGCGAAGGTTTCTGCTAGGTCGGCGAGCAGATCGTCCGGGCGGGTGGATTTTACCACCACGTCGTCGATGTAGACGTGGATGTTGCGGCTGATTTGGCTCGCTAGACACTCCTGCATGCACCTCTGATATGTGGCGCCTGCGTTCTTGAGGCCAAATGTCATGGCCGTGTAGCAGAACGCGCCGAATGGCGTGATGAACGCCGTCTTCTCCTTGTCTTCGACCACCATCTTGATATGGTTGTAACCAGAGTAAGCATCGAGAAAACACAGTGACTCCGATCCCGCGGTCGAGTCGATGATGTGATCGATGCGCGGTAGGACGAACTCCTCCTTCGGGCAGGCGCTGTTGAGGTTGGTGTAGTCTATACACGTTCTCCAGGTGTTGTTCTTTTTGTGGACCAAGACTGGGTTTGCCAGCCACTTGGAGTACTTAATTGGCCGGATGAAGCCTGCGGCTAGCAGGCGCTGGACTTCCTCGGCGATTGCTCGACGGCGCTCTTCATTGAAGGGCCATAGCGACTGTTTTACTGGTCGCACTTTGGGGTCGGCATTGAGTTTGTGCTCAGCGAGTTCCCTCGATACACCTGGCATGTCAGATGGCTTCCATGCGAAGATGTCACGGTTCTCACGGAGGAACCCGATGAGCGCGCTTTCCTATGCGGGGCTCATATGCGCCCCGATGGTGACCGTCTGGCTGGAGTCGCCTGGGACGAGCTCGATGGTGCGGGTGTGCATGGTCGCCTCGAACGTGGAGTTCGCGGCGATTGGTTTCTTTAGGATGGCGGGATCGTCCTTGTTGATGTTGCCCGCGTATTTCGCGAGCTCCTCCGTGTGGTCAGTCTCCGCGGTGATGACGGCGTCGGCGAGCTCGGCGCCTTTTTTCCTCGCATTCCACGGCCATATCGGGGTCACCATGGAAGGTGATGATGCCGCTCAGCCCGGGGAGCTTCATCATGTTGTAGGCGTAGTGCGGGGTCGCCATGAACTTTGCGAATGCCTGGCGGCCCAGGACGCAGTGGTAGGGACTGTGGAAGTTTACCAGCTCGAAGACGATCCTCTCCGTGCGGTAGTTTTCCGGGGTGCCGAAGGTGACTGGCAGCGTCACCTTCCCGATCGGGTACGCCTTTCGACCGGGGACGATGCCGTGGAAGGTCATCAGTGTTGGTTCGATGGCTGTTTTTGGGAGATGGAGCCTTTTGAAGGTGTCGAGGTACAGGATGTTGATGGAGCTCCCACCGTCCATCAGCGTCTTGGGCAGCCAGTAGTCGGCCACCTTTGGCCTGACCACCAGGGCGACTCGCCCTGGATACTCGATTCTTGGCACGTGGTCCTGGCGACTCCAGGTGATGCTCTATTCGGACCAGTTTAGGAAGCGGGGTATGTCGACTTGCGTCACCGCATTGACGGCGACCGCGCGGGTGAGTACCTTCTTCTCACACTTGGTGCCGAGCCCGGTGAAGGTATGTAGCGACCCGGCAGCGGTTCCGAAGCCGTCGCCGTTCCTATTGTCCCGCGGTTGGTTGTTGTTGGGGTCCTCCCTTGCACGTCTCGCCTTCTCGATCTCTTTGAGAGAGTGGCAGTCGGCGGTGGTGTGGGTGGCTGGTTTTCCCTCCCTGCTGTGGTAGATGCAGGGCTGATTGAGCAGGGCGGTGGGGTCGAATTTCGGCCTCGTCGCGTTGTTGGCGCGGTAGTTCCCGCTATCGCGGTAGTTTCCTCTGTCACGGCGGTAGTTCTTGGAGTCGTGTTGGCCATAGCCGGCGTTGGCGACGAAGTCAACTCGCCCGTCGGTCTGGTGCTTGCCGGTGATGCGGGTGTTGGTGTAGTGCATATCGCGTAGGCGCCCGCTATCGTGGATGCTAGTGCGCCGTCTTCCTCCCGACTCGTCGTTGGAGTCTTGGTTGGGGTCTTCCTCCGCGTAGCGCTTGGCAATCTCGAGGAGGTCGGGGATGTTATCGAGCGTCCAGTAGACCCTCTTGATCTTGGCGACCAGAGGTTCGTACCGGCACGCGTTCTTGAAGCAGTGTATCACCGTGTCTGGGTGGATGCCGGAGGCATTTATCCACAGCTCTTGCCACCTTTGGATCCACCGGGAGGTCGACTCGCGTTGTCCCTGGATGCATCGCTCCAGGTCCTCGATGGTGGTGGCGCGGGTGTAGGAGCCCTCGAAGTGCCTGACGAAGGCGTCCCGCATTTCTTCCTAGGAGTCGATGTTGTCGGCGGGTAGCGTGTTGATCCATTGCTGGGTCGCACCCTCCATCATCAGGGGGAGGTAGCGAGCGGCGAGTAGGTCAGTGTGGCCTGCGATCCCCATTGCCATGAGATATGTGTCCAGCCAAACAGCGGGGTCATACGTCGGGTCGTATTTCTCGATCTTGTTGGGGGCCTTGAAGTTGGCGGGGTATTTTTCCCCACGGATCATGGGTCCAAAGTATTGTGGCCCGACTCGGTTGAGCGAGCCTCTTGGCTCCGGGTCACCGCGGTTGGCGAGGGTGTGTCGCAGGTCGTAGGGCTGGCATGACCGCCACGCCTGATTGTTGATGATGTGCGTTCGGGCATCGAGTGGTTTCCCATTTGCGGTGACGGTGTTGTTCGCAGGTCGCGGCTCGTTGGTCGACAACGCGGGGTTGGCGACCCGCGGTTGGTTTGCCAGGGGTTGGGGTGGTGGGCAAACTATTGCGTTGGCCACGGTGGGGTGGCCGCTTGATGCCGCCCTGCTTGCTGACGAGCGGGAGTACATCCGCCCTCGCGGATCGACTCCCGCGGCTTGTTGCTCGACGGCCCTGACAAGTAGGGCCTTGGCGTACTGGATCTATAGCGCGCCGTCGCCTTGGACATCGAGGTTGGCGATCGCAGCGTCGGCCGCGACGATGTTGTCCATCGGGGTGGAGTACAGTGGTAGCCCGTTGGCATCCCGGGCTTGAGACGAGATGATGATCCGTGGTTTGTCTGGTGGGGGGGCCCCATTCACCGGTGCTCCAGGTGGTGGAGGGGCCCCATTCGCCGGTGCTCCAGGTGGTGGTCTTGCGGGGTTGCCTCCTCCTGGCGGCGCGTTCTCGCCGTGTTCACGCTCGGCGGTGCATGTGGGGCCGCCCTCGTCGTTGAAGTTCAGGACGCGGCCCTGAACATCGGGGTTCAGGCCGGTCCTGATGCGGCGCTGGTGATAGAGTGATAGCTCCTTCGCCGTCTCTCGTTCGAGGCGGTATTTCTCGCGCTCAGCGAGTTCATTGCGCTGCGCCTCCTGGAGCCGCAAGTGGGCTTGTTCCACCTCCGTGGCTATCGCGGTCGGCAGAATCGGCGTGGAGAACGGATCTGGCGGGGCGGCCATGCTGCCCGCCATGTAGATCGCGTTGAAGCGATTGGATCTGGCGCGAATATTCTCGGGGGATTCCGAGCCGGAGTCGAAGATCCCAAGGATGGAGGGATCCTCGAAGTCTTCGGGATTGGAGACTCGCGTGATGGAGTCCTCCCGTGACGCGGCGGTGATGGATCCGTTGGCCGATGCAGGGGTCGCGGAGTCGGCATCGTCGTTTAAGGCGTCGTCGTTGGTGACGACGTTGGTCTCGACCGCGTCGCTAGTGGCCGAGTCGTACTCGGTGACGAGGCCCCTGATGGAGCGGACCTGCTCCTCCGAATGCAGATTGCGGTGTGGAGGCGATCCGCCGATGATCATGGTCACGGCTGGGTCGACCGCGCCGGTAAAGCCGACGAAGAGGTTGATGGAGCCGACCGGCATCACCGCGGCGTGTGTGACTAGGCGCGACGCCGGGATGTAGCTGTTGGGCAGAATCTGCAAGATCCCGCCGAAGGCGATCATGCGGCCGGTGCCGAACGGCCACTCGATCGGCGAGTAGGGTCTCGCCGCAGAACTCAGGCCAGTCCCGCTATGCCCCACGGTGGGCGCCACTGTCGTGGAAATGGCCATGGTAGTTGCTGCCATAGGCAGCGATTGAGAGTTTCGTGAGGAAGATTTGGCGGCCATCTGCGGTGCGAGATGGGGGCAGGTGCACAGGGGTTTACCTAGGTTTGGCCCCCCGGAGGGTAAAGACCTACTCCTGCTAGATTGGATTATGAGAGAGCGAGTTACAAGGGTGGCGAGCTCGGTGGCTGGGCACCGAGTCGCTTGAGGGGGTGTATGATGGAACGTAAGTCTCTACGATACCCTAGGGAGGTTTGTATATGAAGCACCTCCCAGCGTTTACAAGTTGTCCCCGAACAAGATAAGGATCTGGGGGCTTTTGACCTAATCCGACTGGGCTTCTGCTACGCTCCTGGGCTTCCAGTCGCCAGTCGATGGGCCTCTTCTTTCCTCAGAGTCCAGTCACTGTCCTCCAGGCGTACTCGCGGGCCTTCCGGCCCACTCGAAACCTACTGTTGAGCATACCCCCTTTGGCATATCCCCATCAGTCGGGGCGCCAGGTGAGGGCGCGAAGAGACAGAAGGAGGCGGCTCCACTATCGTGGTAGAAGGAGATGTGGGGAAAGGCGGTGCCGCCATCCCTTCCAAAGACGAAGTGGTTGCCAGCTTATAACCGAGCAAACCGACCACGCCGGCAGAGGCGCCAGTGCCTGCAGCCAGCGCCCCATTGGCGACGGCCGCTACGTTCCCTCGCTTCATGGCGAGAGCCTTTGCTGCGGCTACTGGGACACAGTTTCCGCAAGTTCCTATGGTCATCGACAGAGACAACGGGTAGCAGCGCGGGCGTACGTCGTTTGTGGTTCCTTCGGCAGATGCCAACAAGCTCCACAGCATGTTGGGTGCTACTATCTAGGTATGTCCAGTCCCCGAGGATCTAGTTGCTAAAATTTAGTGGCTAGATGCTTAAAACTTTGGCCGTCCTGGCTCTTATTGATTTTCTATCTTCAGGGCCTGTAGAGGGAATCGTCCGATCGACAGGCCACGAAGGAACGCCTGGAACGTGACTTGCGGGTAGCGCAGGAGGCCAATCGGTGACTCCAAGCGACTGCTGGTGAGTTGTTTTTACCTTGATGAATTTGAACTTTTGTTATTGTGCAAAGGTTGAACCGTGGTCCTGTTAGCTTTAGATGATCATTCTGCTGCAATCACCAAGGCTCGCGAGGTCTATGTTTCGGTCGCCGAGCTAGATGTTGCGAAGGCGATGTTGGCCGTGGCGGAGGAGCGAGTAAGCTCACTAGTGAAGGAGGTGGAAGCGGCGAAAGCTACGATGGCTTCCTTTGAAAAAAGGGCCAAGGCTGCGGTCGTTGCTGCAAAAGAGGAGCAGAAGGCCTCCGACTCGATCATCCTTGGGTTGCAGGGTAAGATAGCCACGCCCAAGAAGTTTGTGACCGAGAACTACCGCAAACTCCTTGGTGAGAATCGCTTTCTTCTGCTCCTTTTTTTCTGGTGTCTGGCAAGTCCCTAGGCGGGCGAGTCCCTGGGCAGGTGAGTCCATTAATTTTCTTTCTCGTGATCTTGATTGTCTGAAATTGCAACTGTGATAGGTCAAAGCGATTCGGTGGTGTAGACGTTTGATGTCACGCAGTGCATGACGACGGTGGTGAATGCGGCCACCGCCTTGACACTGTGCGTCCAGGCTGTTCTCCAGGGATTCTCCCCCACCAAGGTTATTCTTGGGGGGCTGACGGAGGTTTGGCGCTATCTTGAGGAGGTGCCTACTATTGTCGAGTGGATGGCGCGATCAGCCTTCTGGCGTGGGGCCACCACGGCGCTTAGTCTTGGACTCGCGCACTTCCTAGACGACTTCGACCTTGACGATGTCACCAACGGATATCCCTCGGTGACTGGCTCGGTGGAGATCGTGGAAGTGCTCAGCTTGACCGCCAAGGCTGCTCTGTTCATGGAGCGGGTATTGGCGATGGGTGATCTGCTCCCATACCAGGAGACAGTGGTGGCGCGAGGCAACTCCGAACCAGAGCATCGCGACCTGAAGTCGGAGCAGCCCTTCCGGACGTCTCTGGCGAAGGAGTTGACAACGTACCCGGTGAATCCCTGGGAGCCTTTCGGCCGAGTGAAGGGTGATGGCGGCGGTTCTTCGTCGAAACCTGTGGAGTGAAAATATTGCCCTGGGGCATTTTGTTAGTCATGGCAACTGGCCGCTTTTGTAATATGCCTCGATGATGAACAATGTATGTTGTGACTAAATGAAGGAATGTTGATCGACTCGCATTTTCTTTGTGATTTCTATATGTTTGATTTTTGGTTGTGTGAGTCCCCAATCGCATCTGCGCCCTTTAGTGGAGTTGACCTCGCGTATATTTGTGTAAGTTTATATTAGGTTGTTAGGTTAACCAAAGTCGACTCGCCGTGGCTCGTGGAACCAGTCGCTTGGCGACCCCAAGGGGTGCTCTGTACTTGGCCGTTTTTTCGGACGTGAACGGGGTCGGTTAGGCGAGTCTCTGAGCGTGGTAATTAGCCGTTCTAGTCGCATGCCCAAGGTAGGTGAGGACGTAGTGCGTTGTTTGTAAGGTGTCTCTCCTCCTGGCTCGGAAAGCTAGTCGCATGGCGAGTCCTAGGCATGCTCTCGTACTTGGTGTGTTCCCGAGCCGTGTGGGGGTTGTTTTGGACAAGTCTCCGAGTGTGGTACTCAACCGTTCGAGTCGCTATGCATGAGGATGTGGAGGATAGGTCCCTGTGAGAAGCGTGTTCGGTTGTCTTGGCCCGGCTGGCCAGTTAGGCGGGGCGACTCCGATGGTGGCTCCATGGTACCGTTTTCATGGAAGGCGCAAGACCCAAACGTTTTCGGTGCCCTTGGGCCGCACTACTTAGTTGTGCCAGTCGCTCGTCCAAGGGTTGACTTCCGTGTGTAGCCTATTACTAAGTGTACAAGTGCGATTGGCACAAGGAGATGGCGAGTAGACACAATTTGTGTGATCCTAATTTATTTCATCATATAGCATGTGAGTACAAGTTTTAGTTCTATGTATAGAACTTACGGAGGAGATTTACATTCGACGGCCGACCAACGTCGAGCTGGCCGTCACCTCGTATATCGATGAGGTAATAGGCGTCGTTGCCAAGGACTCGCCCTATGGCGAATGGCCCCTCCCATGGGGGGAAGGCTTGTGCATGCCCTTATTGTCTTGGATCAGTCACAAGACTAGGTCGCCCTCCTGGAAGGTGCGAGTCCGAACTCGGTGGCTGTGGTAGCGGTGGAGTCCCTCCTGGTAGATGGTGGTGCGTGAGCAAGCTAGGTCACGGGCTTCATCGAACTGGTCGATCCTGTCTTGGAGGGCGATCTCGTTGTCTGTCTCCATGTAATGGATGACCCGAGACGAGTCGTGTTCCAGATTGGTCCGCATGATTGCTTTAGCGCCATACACCATGAAGAAGGGTGTAAACCCTGTTGAGCGGTTGATGGAGGTGCGAATGCCCCATAGCACGGAGGGGAGATTTTCAACCCAGCATCCAGGAGTCTGCTCTAGGGGGACCTGTAGTCGTGGCTTGAGCGAGGCCATAGAGGACGCTTTGATTGGCGCGTCTACTTGGCCATTTGACTCTAGGTGGGCGACTGAGGCGAGGTCGAGTTGTATGTCGTGCTCCTCGCAGAAATCAACCATGGCACCCTTGGCAAAGTTGGTCTCGTTGTCCGTGATGATGCTGTCTGGGTAGCCGTACTGGTAGATTAACTCGTGGAGGAACTTGGTGGCGGTCTTGCCGTCGCACTTCTTGATTGGCTTCGCCTCGAACCATTTGGTGAATTTGTCGACAGCGACCAGCAGGTGGGTGTAGCCTGATGGATCTTTCTTGAATCGACACACCATGGCGCTGCCCCATATGGAGAATGGCCAGGTAATGGGGATAGTCTTGAGGGCCTAACCAGGGATGTGCGTCTGGTTGGCGTACTTCTAGCACCCGACGCATCGTTGGACGATGTCTGTAGCATCGGCGTGTGCGGTGAGCCAGTAGAAGTCGTGGCGCATGGCTTTAGCGACCAGCGACAGGGCACCGGCGTGGTGACTCCAGTCGCCGACGTGGATGTCTTGGAGGATCTTGCGCCCTTCTTCTGGTTGTACGCAGCACTGGAACATGCTAGTCATGTTGCATTTGTGGAGCTCGCCGTTGATGATGACGAAGGATTTGCAGCGGCGCACGATCATTCGCGCCTCTATGTCATCGGTTGGCTGGATCTTGTGCTCGAGGTAGGCGACGTATGGCGCGGTCTAGTCGCTGGGCTCCGAGATCATGGCGACTAGAGCGGGCTTGGGCTGCAGCGGTATTCTGATGTGGATCTCTTTTGGTGGGGAGACGGAGGGCTTGTCGATGATGTCGAGGAAGACGGCCAGAGGTGGTATCTGGCGAGCCAACCCGATGTGCGAGAGAGCATCAGCCTCTTCGTTTTTTGCGGCTATCGATCCACTTGATGGGGTAGCCAGCGAAATAGCCTCCTAGTTGGTCCACCGCCTGGCGGTAGGCTATCATGTGGGGGCGCCTGCATCGCAGGTGCCGGCGACTTGCGCGACGACGAGGTCGGAGTCACCGTAGCACTTGAGGCGATTGACGTTCATTTCCTTGGCGACCCGCATGCCGTGGAGGAGGGCCTCATATTCCGCCATGTTGTTGGTGCAGGGCGTGAAGTTGAGTTGTAGCATGAATCGGAGCTTGTTTCCCTTGGGGGAGGTGAGCACGATTCCTGCACCGGCCCCATCGGAGTTTTTGGAGCCGTCGAAGTGGAAGTGCCAGTAGTGGAGGTAGGACAGCGTCTCCGGTTGTTGCGCTTCTTCCTAGTTGGCGAGGAAATCGGCAATGGCCTACGACTTGATCGCCTTGGGTGACTCGTACTTGATGTTGTGGACACCAATTTCAACGGCTCACTTGGCGACTCGCCCAGTCGCCTCGTGTGGCGCCCCGCTAAAACCACTACTAGAAAATCGCTGCGTTTTTGTGCATTGCATCATCATGACTGCATGCTCATGTCATCATGCCACATTGCATTTGAGCATCGTCATCATCATGCATGGTTTTATCTAAAACTAGTTTCGAAAAGCCTATTTTTGTTTTCTAACTACCCCATCTTTATTTATTCAAATCAAACTCGGGGCCTCTTTCGTATATTTTGTTTTTGTCTAAAAATAATTTACAAGGGCTTTAGAACAAAAACAAGTAATAAAATTATTTTACCTGGGGAGGCCGCCACATGCCCGGCCCAGCCGGCAGTAGCCTACTACCCAGATAAAAATACCAATCTGTCTAACCCAGACCCAAACCCTACCCTTCCTAGTCAAAACCCCTAACCTAATTCCTACCTACCCCAACCTTCCCAACTCACTGCCGCCACCACCTACTCCCCCAGTCTCCCTTCACCAACCGAGCCAACCCAGCCCGCACACCCACCCCGACTGCCCGCGTCGCCACCCACCACACCAGCCACGCTGGCCCCACCCACAGACACACACGCGCTACCAACTCCCCACCCCACCACGTGCAACGACGCCACCCCTGCACGCTTCCCCATCGCCACCTCACCCCATACCAGCCGTTCCATCCTCCCGCTCACCCGACGCACCCGGTCCCACCTACCTCGTCGTTTTCCCCCCGCTCCACCCGACCTCCTCGGGATCTCCGCCCAACCCCACTCCTGCCGACACGCCCCGTGTGCCGCTCTCGCCCTCTCTCTCCCCTCGACACGCCTCCTACCCCGCCCACTTCTCTCTCTCAGCCCCGCCGCCGCTGTCTCCTCCCCACCCTCCGCCTCTGCTCGCTGGCTCCCGCCGTTTACCACCCCGAGCGTGCCCGGGCTCGCGCCACCTTCCCCAAGCCCCGCGCGCTCCGCCCCTGCACCTCCACTAGCCACCATCTCCTCCGACCGGCCCATCCCCGACCTCTGCGCCACCGCCGCCGAGCTCGGCGTCCAGGCGCTCCCGGCCGCCTCCTCGCCATCCCCGCCTCCTACCTCTACATATGGGCGGTGCCGCCTCGCAGTGATGCCTCCGTCTAGCATCCCCAACCACCATCACCGTCGATCCCCTCCCCGCTGCGAAGCTCGTCAGCCTGCGCTCGTCCTCCCGGAGCTCCGCCGTCACCAGCACCTCCTCTCCGCCGCCGCCTCTGTGGACCCCGCCGTCGCGAGGTCCTCCTCTGCCTTGCCTCGGCCTCCTCTTCTCAGACCGCCCTCTCCTCTGCTTCCGGGCCAGCCCTCGTCTCCGACCGCCGCGCGGTGCCTCGCGTCATCCCTGCAACCTCCATATTGCGCGCCTCTGCGACGTGCGTGCGCCCATGGCCACCTCCTGAGCGCATCCTCGGCCTCTCCCCAACCCCAAGTACAGCGCCGTCCTATGCCTCCTCTCCGACCCCAAGGTCGTCTCTGCGCTTCGCGAGCCCTGCACGTCTCGGTCCATCCTCGCGCCTCTGTCCTCCTGTTTGGGTGCTGGCTTAGAGCCATATGAAGTTGATTCTAACATTTGCCTCTAGAGCGTGTGGCCATGTTGCTGGTTCTGTCTAGCTGATGTGTCCCCGGAGCAATTTCTTTTGTTCCCTATACTCGCGATGGTGAGGTGGAGACACAGTATGGTGACTGTGGGAAGATGGTAAGATGCCACCCGAAGAATACCGAAGACCTGCAGAGAACCCGTGGTACCCCAAGATAGCCTCCCTGATTCGAAGGCCGTTGCCCCGAAGACCGTTCCCGGCGAGACCGAACCCCATGGATCGACATGATCTTCTTCATGGACGCCGAGACCCCGACCGGAAGATGCCCGGAACACCAAGATCTGCTTCCGAACGCTTTGACCGAGGCCAAACCAAGATCTCCACGGATGCGACAAGGTCTCCTTCCCGGCTGCGATGCCCGAGGACCCGGATGCCAAGGTAATCATGGTACTAAACAAGTTCATCACCGGATGGATGTGACCCGAAGACCATCGGTACCCGATGCACTCAAGTTCGCCATTGACGACAAGAGCTCCATCCCGGAACACCAAGATCTCCCAGCGCCGAACCCAAGACCGACAACGTCACCCGAGAACTCCGACAAGGTCACCAAGTTCTGCATCCCGCACGCCAAGACCGACCCGATACGTGGACCCGACAAGATCTTCGCGACGACAAGATCGACACTGACCAGGGCGAATCCGATGAGCCCCGACGCCAAACCAAGTCCTCCTTCCCGGAACGCCAAGCTCTCCTTTCGTTTTCCGAGACCGATCCCGTCGAACCGCTCCCCGTCGAACCCTGAGACCCAGACCCGAACTCCTGGAACCAAGATCTTCCGAACCTAGATGTGTGACCCTAAGCCTCTATTTTTATAATATGACATATACCTGTCGCATCATTAAATCATCATGCTTGCATACATGTCATTTGGTGGGTTGGGTCAAATAGTTGTTTCACCTAAATTAAATATGGAGACTATATATGGGCTTTTCTAATCTTATATTGCCTCCATTTAAATTTCTGTAGCAAACCGATGCCCTGTTTCGCCTTGTTAATCCAACATTTAAATGGCGGGGTAGCTAAATAACTTGAACCTTCTAATTAATTGTCGGGACCCCGATTCCGCTTAATATCGCCTAATTGCACCGCATCTGTGCCATGCCATGCATCATATCATAAGCATGTCGGATCTTCTGCCGTAGTATTAAATATTGCATCGAGTGTTTCTTCTAGTGTTTGCCTCTTCGCGGATTAGGCCGATGAGTTGATGCGAGTATCGACAAGTTCTCCAGATATGATCCTTCGACAGTAATTTCCAGGCGAGCATCTCTTCCCCCTTCTACCTATTTTGCATTTATGGTCTTTATTTCCTCCTGTTGATCTATTGCTATCCGTGTCGTGATGCTTTAGTTTCCATGAACCAGTTATATCCCGTGCAGCCTCTATATTGCCATGGACACCTCCTAATACCTGTGTTTCGTAGATAGCTGGCCTTGCGAGTTGTAGTTGCTTGCTCAGGTGCGATCTTGTGTTGTCAAGTACCACAATTGTTGGAATGCTGGCAGATGTTTACGGTGGAGTTGATCATGACTTAAAATACAACTATTAAATTGCTATGAGAACTAATGAAAGAGGAACCGGTGGACAATATATGCTATTTGGTTTTTCCTGTCCACTTGTGTCCCATAGGCCCCGAGTACTTGATACCTGTTCCTTGACTATTCGCACTATCCACATCCGTGAGAGTCTATGAATCCCCCTTAGCAAGAGCTTGATTCATTTCTATTTCTTGGGGCCACAAACTAGTTTGGGGTTTTATTTACTATCCTGTACTTATGCCATGTTACTGCTTTATTTAAGATTGTGCGTGGAGCACCTGTACTGTTTAGGGTTGCGGAGTGTTTTCGCGGTATCGACAAGCCCAGTCACATTTATGGGTTCCCAGTCGTTTACAGCCATTGACGCAAACCCTGGGTCCGTCTCGGAGCCGGCCAACTTCGTCGCGGGTAGCTTAGTGGGGTGGCCCCCTGAAATATTTATGAATCCTGTGATTGCTTTGTCGTGAAAGCCTTGTTGCGTTTTGAGTTGGTATTTCCGAGGTTGATCGAGTGTGTGTTGCTATTTGTGCACCCCTGCAGGTTAAAACTTTCTGAAAGCCGTGTCCGCGGTTATGGACGACTTGGAGCACAGTATCTCGATCATAGATAAGCATAACTAAAGTAGTGCTGTAAATTTGACTTAATATGTGACTAGTAATCAGCTCAATTTTAATGGAATGGATATTTAAAATGCCAACAACTGGTGGATCTTGGTCGTATCGTGTTCTGATATACCTGCCTAGTAAGTATTGCAACTCCAATGGAATGTGATAAAAGTGCCAACAACTGCTGGGTTTTGGGATGCCTCAGGACAATTATATCTGAATAGTAAATGTTCCAACTACAACGGAATGTTAACTAAAACTGCCCACTACTTATGCTATCAGGATAACTCAAGCTATATATCTGACTAGTAAATGCTGCAACTATAACGGAATGAGTAAAACTGCCAACTGTGTGAGTTCCTTGATCCGACTTCCTCGTTTGGTCTCGAGGGGGACATACCAGGAAGGGTATGTTTGGTGTTAGTCTCAGGTAGTATCTGAATAGGTCTTTCTTACCCCTCTCTGATAGCCGCCAGTGATACCGAGTCTCCATAGGTTGTTTAGTGCCACTGCGCTGCCGCTTCAGTCCACCATACCTATGTAGGCGAGAGCCGCCGAATTCTAGCCTCGCCGTGTACTGGCCTCGGTACTGACGCTCCTCTTTTTCCTTTGCCCTTTGTCGGCACCCCTTTTGTTTTTAGCAGGTTTGAGATCGATGTCGTTAGCAGGGTTACCCTTCCGGCTTGGCCTGGACAGGGTTATGGACGGCATTGGTTATTCTTCAGGGCTCTTAGCCCCATTTGCATCTTGTCCGTAGTCGAACGCTCTATCGTTTCGAGGTGATTTGGATCTTTGTATATTATATCTATATTCTGGACTCATGGAGTCGCTGTTGTATATATATCTGTTCTGTGGGTCTCATCGAGGACTGTTGTGTAATGGTATTACTTTGTTTTCCACTCGCACGAAAGTGCCTAGTGGGCGTCCTTGAATCGTTTCTATGTGGGTTTGGCGGAAAGGGCTAAAACTTGCATAGGGCCAATTCGAGGGTGTTACAGAGTGGTATCAGAGCCCAGTAGTTGCGATACCCCACAAGTCCAGCCTGTAGGCTAACCTAGCTAACGGCCGAAGTAGAGTGTCAAAACTATTCTTGTAAAATCGGTTGGATAGATCTGATTAGGTCTATTTTACTCCTTATCCCTCTGCTGTTCTCCTCTTACCTATGCGTGTTTTGGATCTTCTCTCTTCCCTTTCTTCGAGTCCAGGAAATGTCGTAGTTGGGTTTCCGTCGTACCTTCAGGGTTTCGCTTCCTCCTTTAGCAACAGTGCTTCTACCTTCGGACTTCATGCTATCTGAGGAATCCTTCATCTGTTGGACTTCTCTTTGTTCCTCCTTGAGCCTTCCGGTGGTTTCCGACGCGACGCCATCGTCATCATCTATGCCAGATCCGATGCAGAGCCTGCATCACTCCTTTGTTCCGAACCTCGATTGTCGAGATCTTCAGTCTGAACTCCGAGAGTTGGTTGCACGATTCCTTTGTTCATGTACATGTTAATGCTTTGAGTGCGGGATGGAGTAGCTACCATACCACTACTCTTATCATTCGCTCTTGTACATTGAATCGGTGGATCAAGCAATTTTACTCCTTCCACAGAAGTTAAAGGTGGCCTTACCTTTCGATACCTTTATCTTCATCTTTGTTTCTCCGGAGTATCCTCTCGAAAATGTGAGCAACGACCCCTTGTTGGTGGTGTCACCGATTTCAAGAGGGACCAAGAATCTTTGTTAGTGGTGTCATGAGGACTTACACGAAGTGAGAAGATTCAGATCGTCGGCCTTCTCCTCGGTACCATGAGGCGGATCTCGAGGGCGAGATCCATTGTTAGTGGTGTCGAATTGTGGCGCCCCGCTAAAACCACTACTAGAAAATCGCTGCGTTTTTGTGCATTGCATCATCATGACCGCATGCTCATGTCATCATGCCACATTGCATTTGAGCATCATCATCATCATGCATGGTTTTATCTAAAACTAGTTTCGAAAAGCCTATTTTTGTTTTCTAACTACCCCGTCTTTATTTATTCAAATCAAACCCGGGGCCTCTTCCGGATATTTTGTTTTTGTCTAAAAATAATTTACAAAGGCTTTAGAATGAAAACAAGTAATAAAATTATTTTACCTGGGGAGGCCGCCACCGGCCAGGCCTAGCCGGCAGCAGCCTACTACCCAGATAAAAATACCAATCTGTCTAACCCAGACCCAAACCCTACCCTTCCTAGTCAAAACCCCTAACCTAATTCCTACCTACCCCAACCTTCCCAACTCCCTGCCGCCACCACCTACTTCCCCAGTCTCCCTTCACCAACCGAGCCAACCCAGCCCGCACACCCACCCCGCATGCCCGCATCACCACCCACCACACCAGCTGCGCTGGCCCCACCCACAGACACACACGCACTACCAACTCCCCACCCCACCGCGTGCAACGACGCCACCCCTGCATGCTTCCCCATCGCCACCTCACCCCACACCCGCCGCTCCACCCTCCCGCTCACCCGACGCACCCGGTCCCACCTACATCGTCGTTTCCCCCCCTCCCGCTCCACCTGACCTCCTCGGGATCTCCGCCCAACCCCACTCCTGCCGACACGCCCCGCGTGCCGCTCTCGCCCTCTCTCTCCCCTCGACACGCCTCCTACCCTGCCCGCTTCTCTCTCTCAGCCCCGCCGCCGCTGTCTCCTCCCCACCCTCCGCCTCCGCTCGCTGGCTCTCGCCGTTTACCATCCCGAGCGCGCCCGGGATCGCGTCACCTTCCCCAAGCCCCGCGTGCTCCACCCCTGCACCGCCACCAGCCACCATCTCTTCCGACCGGCCCGTCCCCGACCTCTGCGCCACCGCTGCCGAGCTCGGCGTCCAGGCGCTCCCGGCCGCCTCCTCACCATCCCCGCCTCCTACCTCTACATCTGGGCGCTGCCGCCTCGCAGCGATGCCTCCGGCCAGCATCCCCAACCACCATCACTGTCGATCCCCTCCCTGTTGCGAAGCTCATCGGCCCAAGCTCGTCCTCCCGGAGCTCCGCCGTCACCAGCACCTCCTCTCCGCCACCGCCTCTGTGGACCCCGCCGTCGCGAGGTCCTCCTCTGCCTTGCCTCGGCCTCCTCTTCTCAGGCCGCCCTCTCCTCTGCTTCCGGGCCAGCCCTCGTCTCCGACCGCCGCGCGGTGCCTCGCGTCATCCCTGCAACCTCCATATTGCGCGCCTCTGCGACGTGCGTGCGCCCATGGCCACCTCCTGAGCGCATCCTCGGCCTCTCCCCAACCCCAAGTACAGCGCCGTCCTATGCCTCCTCTCCGACCCCAAGGTCGTCTCTGCGCTTCGCGAGCCCTGCACGTCTCGGTCCATCCTCGCGCCTCTGTCCTCCTGTTTGGGTGCTGGCTTAGAGCCATATGAAGTTGATTCTAACATTTGCCTCTAGAGCGTGTGGCCATGTTGCTGGTTCTATCTAGCTGATGTGTCCCCAGAGAAATTTCTTTTGTTCCCTATACTCGCGATGGTGAGGTGGAGACACAGTATGGTGACTGTGGGAAGATGGTAAGATGCCACCCAAAGAATACCGAAGACCCGCCGAGAACCCGCGGTACCCCAAGATCGCCTCCCCCGATTCGAAGGTCGTTGCCCCGAAGACCGTTGCCCCGAAGACCGTTCCCGGTGAGACCGAACCCCGTGGATCGACTTGATCTTCTTCATGGACGCCGAGACCACGACCAGAAGATGCCCGGAACACCAAGATCTTCTTCCGAACGCTTTGACCGAGGCCGAACCAAGATCACCACGGATGCGACAAGTTCTCCTTCCCGGCTGCGATGCCCGAGGACCTGGACGCCAAGGTCATCGTGGTACTAAACAAGTTCGTCACCAGATGGATGTGACCCGAAGACCATCGGTACCCGATCCACTCAATTTCGCCATCAACAGCAAGAGCTCCATCCCGGAATAGCAAGATCTCCCGGCGCCGAACCCAAGACCGACGACGTCACTCGAGAACTCCGACAAGGTCGCCAAGTTCTGCATCCCGCACGCCAAGACCGACCCGATACACGGACCTGACAAGATCTTCGCGATGACAAGATCGACACCGACTAGGGCGAATCCGATGAGCCCCGACGCCAAATCAAGTCCTCCTTCCCGGAACGCCAAGCTCTCCTTCCGTTGTCCGAGATCGATCCCGTCGAACCGCTCCCCGTCGAACCCCGAGACCCAGACCCGAACTCCCGGAACCAAGATCTCCTGAACCCAGATGTGTGACGCTAAGCCTCTATTTTTATAATATGACATATACCTGTCACATCATTAAATCATCATGCTTGCATACATGTCATCTGGTGGGTTGGGTCAAATAGTTGATTCACCTAAATTAAATATGGAGACTATATATGGGCTTTTCTAGTCTTATATTGCCTCCATTTAAATTTGTGTAGCGAACCGATGCCTTGTTTCGCCTTGTTAATCCAACATTTAATTGGCGGGGTAGCTAAATAACTTGAACCTTCTAATTAATTCTTGGGACCCCCGGTTCCGCTTAATATCGCCTAATTGCACCGCATCTGTGCCATGCCATGCATCATATCATAAGCATGCCGGATCTTCTGCCGTAGTATTAAATATTGCATCCGGTGTTTCTTCTAGTGTTTGCCTCTTCGCGGATTAGGGCGATGAGTTGATGCAAGTATCGACAAGTTCTCCGGATATGATCCTTTGGCAGTGATTTCTAGGCGAGCATCTCTTCCCCCTTCTACCTATTTTGCATTTATGGTCTTTATTTCCTCCTGTTGATCTATTGCTATCCGTGTCGCGATGCTTTAGTTTCCGTGCACCAGTTATATCCCGTGCAGCCTCTATATTGCCATGGACACCTCCTAATACCTGTGTTTGGTAGATAGCTGGCCTTGCGAGTCGTAGTTTCTTGCTCAGGTGCGATCTCGTGTTGTCAAGTACCACAGTTGTTGGAATGCTGGCA
This sequence comes from Avena eriantha, assembly GCA_910589775.1. Lineage (NCBI taxonomy): Eukaryota > Viridiplantae > Streptophyta > Magnoliopsida > Poales > Poaceae > Avena > Avena eriantha. The sequence continues at coordinate 472,484,279 of OU342742.1, read as the reverse complement.
GATGTTTACGGTGGAGTTGATCATGACTTAAAATACAACTATTAAATTGATGTGAGAACTAATGAAAGAGGCACCGGTGGACAATATATGTTATTTGGTTTTTCCTGTCCACTTGTGCCCCGTAGGCCCCGAGTACTTGATACCTGTTCCTTGACTATTCGCACTATCCACATCCGGGAGAGTCTATGAATCCCCCTTAGCAATAGCTTGATTCATTTCTATTTCTTGGGGCCACAAACTAGTTTGGGGTTTTATTTACTATCATGTACTTATGCAATGTTACTGCTTTATTTAAGATTGTGCGTGGAGCACCTGTACTGTTTAGGGTTGTGGAGTGTTTTCGCGGTATCGACAAGCCCAGTCACATTTTCGGGTTCCCAGTCGTTTACAACCATTGACGCAAACCCTGGGTCCGTCTCAGAGCCGACCAACTTCGTCGCGGCTAGCTTAGTGGGGTGCCCCCTGAAATATTTATGAATCCTGTGATTGCTTTGTCGTGAAAGCCTCGTTGGGTTTTGAGTTGGTTTTTCTGAGGTTGATCGAGTGTGTGTTGCTATTTGTGCACCCCTGCAGGGTAAAACTTTCTGAAAGCTGTGTCCGCGGTTATGGACGACTTGGAGCACAGTATCTCGATCATAGATAAGCATAACTAAAGTAGTGCTGTAAATTTGACTTAATATGTGACTAGTAATCAGCTCAATTATAACGGAATGGATAGTAAAAATGCCAACAACTGGTGGATCTTGGTCGTATCGTGTTCTGATATACCTGTCTAGTAAGTATTGCAACTCCAATGGAATGTGATAAAAGTGCCAACAACTGCTGGGTTTTGGGATTCCTCAGGACAATTATATTTGACTAGTAAATATTCCAACTACAACGGAATGTTAACTAAAACTGCCTACTACTTATGCTATCAGGATGACTCAAGCTATATATCTGACTAGTAAATGCTGCAACTATAACAGAATGCGTAAAACTGCCAACTGTGTGAGTTCCTTGGTCTGACTTCCTCGTTTGGTCTCGAGGGGGAAATACCAAGAAGGGTATGTTTGGTGTTAGTATCAGGTAGTATCTAAATAGGTCTTTCTTACCCCTCTCTGATAGTCGCCAGTGGTACCGAGTCTCTATAGGTTGTTTAGTGCCACTGCGCTGCCGCTTCAGTCCACCATACCTATGTAGGCGAGAGCCGCCGAATTCTAGCCTCGCCGTGTACTGGCCTCGGTACTGACGCTCCTCTTTTTCCTTTTCCCTTTGTCGGCACCCCTTTTGTTTTTAGCAGGATTGAGATCGACGTCGTTAGCAGGGTTACCCTTCCGGCTTGGCCTGGGCAGGGTTATGGACGCCATTGGTTATTCTTCAGGGCTCTTATCCCCATTTGCATCTTGTCCGTAGTCGAACGCTCTATCGTTTCGAGGTGATTTGGATCTTTGTATATTATATCTATATTCTTGACTCATGGAGTCGCTGTTGTATATATATATATCTGTTCTGTGGATCCCATTGAGGACTGTTGTGTAATGGTATTACTTCGTTTTCCACCCGCACGAAAGTGCCTGGTGGGCGTCCTTGAATCGTTTCTATGCGGGTTTGGCGGAAAGGGCTAAAACTTGCATAGGGCCGATTCGAGGGTGTTACACCTCGCAATTGTGGATAATGTCCTGCAACGGCACGGAGGAGACGACCGTGATGGGGTTCTCCTGGAAGTAGTGTGGGAGCTGCCGCTGGGCTCTGAAGACCGCGTACACCAGCTTCTGGTACTGCGGGTAGTGCTGTCTTGAGTCCGTTAGGACCTCGCTAATGTAGTAGACCGGGCGCCGTACAGGGCGCTCCTTGCCTTCCTCTGGTCGCTCGACAACCATCATGGCGCTGACGACTCGAGTGGAGGCCGTGACGTAGACGAGCATTGGCTCTTTGTCGACTGGGGCGGCGAGCAGCACTTCCTTGAGTGCTTTGAGTGCGCTGTCCGCTTCTTCCTCCATTGGAACGTGGGGTTCTTGCGCATCAAGCGGTAGAGGGGCATTGCCTTCTCACCGAGCCAGGGGTGAAGCGACTGAGAGCCATGATTCGCCCGTCCAGCTTCTGGACGTCGTGCGGGCACTCATGTTTTCCAAGTCACGCGATGGTGTCACTTGTCTTGGGTGAATTGACTGCAAGAGTTGATGTGGAAATGAATGAGTATAAAAATAGTTTTGATTAATGAACGGTACTTAAAGTAAATAACACAAAAGTAAAAGAGCATCGAGGTTATTGAGGTTTCCTGTTGATGAGAAGTTAGGCACGGGGAGAAACGATTCATGGTGATAGTGAATGTGCCAAATGGAATAAAATGGGATAAGTGAATATAGTACTTCTTATTCATATGTGAGTAGGCAAGCAACCCATATACCAATCAAGTGTCCTCTTGGTAGATTCTTCTCGATTCCAATGATCCTTCTACCTGTTATCAAAGCCATGGTCAACACATAAATAAAGGTCTTTCAACCAAATCAAGGCTTTAATCTTGATAGTTCCTTGTTGTCCTCGAGTTATACTAGCTCCTCTTTGATATCGGATGTGTCACTCGGGGGTCGCCGATTCACTAGTAAACAAGTTCATATATATTATATCTCAAGATCATGTTATTTGGGCCCTTAAATTAGACAACAAGCATTAGGCATACATAGATAATCTTTCTCACAATATAATAATCACGACAATAATAAAAAATGGATGGTAATAAAGAAGGGACATCACATCTCACCAATCCCCTACATCTCCTATGCCTATGGGGATTTAAGCACACATGAGAGGAGAATGGATCAAAGACATATTCATATTGCAAACGGAAATCATCTCCACTTTACCGTAGCAAACCACAATGAAGTTGAAGATCAAATCAAATACAAACCAAAGTAGGAATAGAGGTTCAATGCCCTAATCTTACAAGAATGAATCTCTCTCTCTCATTACAAGTGGGGAATTATGGCGGAGTGGATGATCAAGAGGCTAGAGATCTTTGAAGAATGAGGTGGAGTTCTTATTCTTCTTCAGATCCGATCTCCTCCCTTCTGGGATGGTGTGTGGTGGCTGTGTATGTACTCTTCCCTCATCGCCTTCACAAAATATGCTTGTATTGATCTAACAAAGACAATGGCATGGAGTATGGGTGGATGGTACGGGCGGCCTCCGACCGTACATGTTGGTCGTTAAGCCCCTAGTGAGCCTTTGATGGAATTGTCTTCAATTGGAGATTTGCTCATTTAGGTGTGATTAGCCCATAAATGCTCTCAGATCTTCCAAATGTGTCTAGTATCTGAAAGTCATCACAAACGAACAAGGTTTCATTAACTTGTAATATTAGCATTAGTTAAAAGATCAAAATCAACGAAATCAAGTGAAAACCAACGGAAAATCCTCGATAAAAAGTGTCAAAATTTGGATCTATCAACCTCTCCAAGCTTAGTTGTTACTCGCCCTCGAGTAACAAAGCGATAAAGAATAATAGCGAGAAATAAACTTAGGTAAAGAAACTCACAAGTCCAATGTGGTATCATATTCCATCGCCACAAATCCTGCAACCTTAAACATGAAACATTATATATTTGAACAGTTGCACTTCAGTTTGCTTCCTAACCGCGTGTAACTTGCTAGCTAATATATCTTTAAACTCAAAAGGGATTGTCAAGAATTTGGTTAGGCTTGTGAATCAATTCTTTCAACGCCTCTCTTCTCATGAGAGTAAAATTATTTTTGAGCAGTCAAATTAAGGGTGCACTAGTAAATGTCAAAAGAAGAATAAACTTAGAGCTTTTCATTAATACCCACTTCGAAATTCGTGGCCTTCTAACACCCAACATTTTCCTTGTTTTTCAAGAACTTTAATTCTATAGTAGTGAGGTGATGCCAAGACTTTCATTTGGATCAAATAAATTTAGCAAAAACTATGATAGGAACTCACTTTAGCTTAAATACTTCATCCCATGGAACTAAAATTTTGCACACCGCAACATTGCTACAAATGTTTAGCCAACTCATAGCCAAAATCTGAGATGAACTCAAGATTGTTCATAGGCCATCGAAGTTGTTAGTTCCATAAAACTGTAGAAAAAACTATGCACTATTGTAGCAAAAACTATGCACTATTGTAGCAAAACCAGAAAACAATTATAGCAAAAAAATCCAACAATTGTAGCAAAAAAGAAACTTCGTCGGAGACATCATGGAAGGATGCCGCAGGTAGCAACAGCTGTCGCCATTTTTAGCAAACAATTTCAACTATGTCACAAATCTGCAAAACCATTGTAGCAAAAAATCACTTCAACGCAAAAAAATCTCAAAAAGCTGTTGTCCCTAGATCTTGTGTAGGGACGAGACCAGATAGACGCTAGCGAGCCCTTCCCTAGAAAAGAATGCTATTGTGGTGCTTACAGGGACGAGGTCAGTATCACGAGTCTTCGTTAGCAGCTCCGGCGACCATCATGGTGCGCAAGGTGGGCCGAACGTGGAGCTGGATGCATCGGCAAGTGAGGCATGGAAGCAGGGGAGGAGGTCGTGGGCGGAGAAGGGCTTCGATTTCGGTGAGGTCTAACTAGACGAGATTTTATGCCATGACGGCCAGTTCAGTGGCGGAGCTCAAAGCGGGTGCGGTGGCCTGAGGTCGGCAGAGATTGGAGTATGTGTGGCGGCTATAGGAGGAGGAGGTCAGGCACGCGGTGGCCTGAGGTAGGCGAAGTTCAAAGCGGGCGAAGCGTGGCGGATACCAGTGAGGGAGGCCTCCAACTCCAGTGACAGCGGGGTGCCTGGAGGGGCAGTGGCGTGCATTTTTTTGCAACGCCATTTCTGGAGAGAGCAGGGGATATGCGAAGGAAGATGTGTTTGACGAGAACCATCGCGTGTGCACGTGGATGGACCTGGGGGATAAAAACATTTCATCCCCTGGGTGATGCGTATCATTTTCCTTAACAAACAGAGATTGTTTCTATAGTACAGCTCCCCAACTGCAAGTGGCTGCCGATGACTGAACCTACCGCATCAAGAGGGGTGTACATTCTAGCATTCTGTAGCATCCTCAAATAGCAGTTCTGGTCGATGGCATGTTGACCACTGCCTACCCGCCTCCATACATTATTTGGTTGGGGACAAGGGAAGAGACAAAGTCCAAATGATATCCAGAATCTCCCCTCCACGCGGTGTCAGGTGTAAACATGCATGTGAAAAATGAAGAGCTAGTTTAGTTTAAGTGTTTAACTAAGAGCATCTCTGCCAGATGCTCAATAAGAGAATCTCAAGCCGTTGGTGTCCCCAAGCCATTTGCCGGCGCCGGTAGGGAGAGGGGGGTAGCAAAGTATTGTGTGTGTGGGGGAGGCCCGAGGATCGCTAGTTTCCAGCCGCGCCCTCAAGGCGAACATTTCTAATATCAAAATAGGTGCAAGTTTGAACGAAGTAGGATGAATTTTATACATAGTAGACACATTTCTTACAAAGCCAAATGAAAATACGATCGAAAAACCCTAATACACGCTGAGACGGCGGTAGACCACGGTGTACTTGCTGTCATTGTCGTCTCCGCCACTCGGTAGCTTGTCCTTCAGCAGGCGGTTACAGCCTTGGCCATCATCGCCGAAGTGCCTTTGCCATGGTGCGCTCGTCCCCACCTCATCGGCATCGGATTCATCGAGGAAAATGATGCCGACGTGGTTGAGGCACGCCTTGTGGCGGGCAGCGAGTTCCATCGCCTGGCGCTGGTGCTCCGCCTCCTCCCGCTTGGCCTTAGCCTTGGACTAGGCGAGGGAAAACTCCAGCGACGCTGAAGGCACATCGTCGAATGATACATGCTCGACTAAGTTGAGGTCGAGTACTCCTCGAGATCGTTCGATGACTCCACCTTGAGCGTGTACTACAACCACACTGGCTCCAACTTTGGCTTCGTTGCCGAAGAGTCACCAGTTTTGGGCTCCTTCTTCAGCTTGGCGAGGCGGAGGTGCCCACGAGGCGACGATGACGTGCGATGCTGGTTTCTGCCCTCGATGTGCTCGAGGAGGCGGTGAGCGTGTGCCCTGGCACGCCACACCAGAGCCTGCACCCTACCGAGTTCTTTCACGGAGGCGGTGAGCCACCACCTTCGTATGACGTGAGCTAACGGTCGTGGTGCTCACGGTAGTATGTTGTCTAGGTGGCATGGTTGTCGGGGTCCCAATGCGGGTTGGCGCACTGCTCGTCGATTAGCTCGCTGTAGTAGATCAGTTGGATCTCAACGATCCTCTTTGCACCAATGGGCACCGGTGGCACTGGCACACCGCCAACGCTTAGCTTCCACTTGTCGTGGCAGCAGAAGTCAGGTGGCGTCGGGTAGTTCACCTCATAGAGCAGGCATGCTTCCTATTCATGGAGCTAGTTGCGCCTGCAGTCATTGGCTGTCGGGAAAACGCTCCGCCATGGGTTTGGATGTGCTTGGATTTTTTAGGAAGGGGCGAGAATAGTGGGTGCTCGACGACGACGAGGGTGTGGGGAATATAGAGGATAAAGCATGGGAGGGGTGTAGAAGGGATAGGAAGCTGGACAGGACGGAAAAACAATGGTGTGTAATGAAATTCCGACGCGTTCCCTAGCGATCTGATGCGTTTTTGTTCTCGCTTGAAAGTCTGACCAGCGGTAGAACACTAAAGACAGAAGGGCAGAAGTGAGGGCAATTATCTTACTACCATGCCATGGCTACCGTCGCGTGTACAGTTTTCCAGCATTTTTCCTTCCCCCGGCACACCCCCCGTGCGTGTTGGGTGATACATTGCAAATGTATCTATAATTTTTGATGTTCCATGCTTGGTTTTATCTACTTTCTTAAGTTTTGTCCACACTTCGGAGTACTTTTCATATGATTTCTTGGGCTAACCTATTAACAAGAGCCACAGTGCCAGCTTCCTGTTTTCTGCTATTTTTGGTTTCAGAAAAGTCAGAAAATGAATATTCTCGGAATTGGATGGGACAAAAGCCAAAGTTATTATTTTACCGGGGGACACCTGGAGCCAGAATACGAGACGGAGAAGGGCCAGAGGGCAGCCACACCACCTGGCCGCGTGGCCAGGCTTGGCCCGCGCCAGGGGGTGGTGTGGCCAGCCTAGGCACCCCATCGACCTCTCCTTCCGCCTATATATTGCCTCTGATACGAAAACCCTAAGGACCCGATCAAAATTCCACGAAAGATTCTATAGACGCAGTCATCTCCATCCCTAGATCGGGAGGGATCTGAAGCTCTTCCCGGCACCCTGCCGGAGAGGGGAATTCACCCTGGAGGCCTTCTTCATCATCATGCAAGCCTCCGGTGTGATGCGTGAGTAGTTCATCTCTGGACTACGGGTCCATGTAGTAGCTAGATGGCTGGTTCTCCTCCTTTGTGCTATCATGTTTAGATCTTGTGAGCTCTATTCATGATCAAGATCATCTATTTGTAATTCTGCATGTTGTGTTTGTGGGGATCCGATGGATATTGAGATGTTATTTCAGATTCATTATTGATTCTATCATGTCTTTGTTATTTGTGATATTGCATGCTTTCCGTTGTTAGTAGCTATCTTGGCCAAGTAGATGCTAGCAACTCCAAGAGTTAGTATTTATGTTCGATAGTAGGTTTAGGCCTCTAGTAATCTAGGGAAGTGACAGAAATCTCTAAGGTACTAGATGTGTTGTTGCTACTAGGGAGAAAACAACAATCCTTTGTTCATAGAAAAATCGTATTGTTTACATTACACGCATTTCGTAATGCAATTATCCGTTGCTTGCAACTTAATACTGGAGGGGGTTCGGATGATAACCTGAAGGTGGATTATTAGTCATAGATGCGGTTGGATGGCGGTCTATGTATAATGTTGTAATGCCCAATCGAATCTCAAAGGAGTCAAGTTGAGTAGTATATGCTTGTATGCTTTCTCGATGTTTTTCAATTGCCCCGCTGTAATTTGCTCACCCAACATGTTATCTATCTTAAGGAGAGCCACCTCTAGTGAACTATGAACCCCGGTCCTTTCTTTTACTTTCAATCTACAATCAACTGTTTACTGCTTTGTGTTTACTTTCTACAAACTATTACTTCCTTCCATTCGATATGTTTAATCCTTTTTTTTCAGCAAAACCGGTGAGATTGATAACCTCATCGCAAGTTGGGAACAGAGTTCTGCGGTTGCGTTGTGCAGGTCTCCACGTTGCTGCTGGCACCGGTAGTGCGCCCTGCCAAAGTTTAGCTAGCTTCACCTTTGGGGTGTTCCCTTGCTCCTACTGGATTGATAACCTTGGTTTCATAACTGAGGGAAACTTAGTACTGTATTAATCATACCTTCCTCCTGGGGTTCCCCAACGAGCTCGTTAGTACACTAGTCAGCACTGGGTTTGACATCGGTACGCCGGATGAAATTTCGGCCCGATTCGGCGAAAAAAGTGTCATGTGGGGCGGCTAGAAGATTTTTTGGCACCAATGTCGATGCCAAGAAAAGACTTCTAGTGTGTCGTTTGGGGGACGACTGGAGATGTTCTAATAGAGCCCCACATTTTTGCGCCGGTTTTAGCGTTTTTGGGTCCCGGTGTGGCTACAACATTCTAGGTGCCAAAAAATATAGCACGCAGTCGGCAACGCTTTTCCAGATGCTCTAAAATAGGGCATCAACAAACAAGTTTCTTCAACATTTATGCATCAAACAAATCATAATAAATCTAAAATAATTGTACTTCATTAGTGTTACATCACAAATGAATGCAACACTTGAAAAAAATACACAAAGGTAAAAATAGTTCAACAAGTACCACTAGAACTAACACACTAGCACACAAATAGTTCAACATATGAAGAGAAAATTGTTGGAGATATGCCCTAGAGGAAAATAACAAATATGTTTTTATTCTCATATCTCAAATATTCATAATAACTTTTATGTCATGTTATAACTGTATTAATTGGAAATACTAGTACACATGTGGTACGAAACAAACCAAGTTCCTAGTAATCTCTAATCAACTAGCCTATTGGTCAACTAACGATCAAGGTTTTCTAGTCATGGACATTTATGTCAATTGACAATGGGGTCATGTCATTAGGTGAATGATGTGATGGACACACACCCAACTTAATTATTGTAATGAGATGTAGTCACAAATTTCAACAATTCGATACCTAGGAAAATGCGGTAACCCAATCCTTTGATCGTGAGATAATATCTAATCACTATCTCCCGAGGGAGTTTTGACTGCATCAACCGTCACAACGTAACATGGTGATCATAAACTTGTCTCTTGGTTATCCCGAAAGAATAGGTTGAGACGTATACATCAAGATCTGGATTTGTCCATCGGCGTGACAGATAGATACTCTAGACCCACTCAGTGAGATTACATTTATGAAACCTGCAAGCATATGACTAGGCCATGAGAATGTAATATCACGAACGAGTAAATGTGTTTATCGGTAACAATATCTTACTAGGTATAGAGATACCTAATATCAGATCTTGGACAAACTAAGTATCGTGAAGCAAAAGGAATGAGACTCGACGTTTAAGGTCCAAGCGATAAAGTTAATTCATGGAATACATAGGGACCATCATGGGTTTCCAGATCCCATTGTTGGTCATTGATCAGAGAGGTGTCTTGATGATGTCTACACATTACCGAGTCGTAGGGTGGCATGCTTAAGGGTATATGACACTTCGGGTTCTGATTCGAGACCATTGGAGAATTGAGAGGGAACTTGGAAAGGTTCTGAAGTCGATGAATTATTTTGAGACAAAATAAGTTTTCGTATTTAATTAAAAGAATGAAATATTAATATATATATATATGGCTAACCGCTAACATGCCACCATGTGGCAGCCCACTAGGGGGGCGCCCCACACCCCTAGGTGGCTGGTGGCCCAAGGATGGGGGGCAAGGGGGGCGACAATGCCATAGATGGCACCCCCTCCCCTTGGCCTATATAAAGGAGCGGAGCCCCTCCCATCATTCATCCCATTGGCTTTACCTCTCTCTCTCTCATGTGGTTCTAGAATATTGGAACGAGCATACGTGGTTTGAGTTCTCCACCATTCGCACGCCATCGTGCTGCTGGATCTTCGTTCTAGATCTTTCTTCTCTCGCTGCTTCGTTGGAACGGAGCCCGGGGATGTCGTCTACACCTAACACATGTAGAACTTTAGAGGTGATGCCAGTTGTGGCACTCATTTCTTGTACGTTTGCACACTTGAGGTCGGCGTCGCCGTACGGCTACATTTTGTTGGAATATAAAGCTTTCGATCTTCAAGGGTATGAACACTAAATCCCTCCGTTACCTTACATCTGCATATAGTAGAACTTGGTTATATCGTTCTCGGTGTTAGGATTTTTTGTTTTCTTCTGCGAAACACTACACAAACTAGTGGCTTTATTGGCCATTCCACCTCCACCACTCCTCGATGTTATCGTTTTGAAGATTTTCATGCACACACTACAAGAATTTGGGCGGTTCATGACGATCTGATATCGTCGTGGATGAGGATCAAAACTTCGTGGATGGCCATCCACGACGTATTCTGCGACGAAAAAAATAGTTCATGGACCTCACGTCATAATTGAATCCTTGACGTTTTTTCTATCTGAAAATGTCACGGCCCTCCCGTGATGTTCCTCGAATTTCGTCGTGACAAACTGGACCGGCCTGGCCTAGACCCAGTCTTTCATGACGTTTTTATTTCGTCATGAACGATGCCACGTGGCGGACGGCACCGCGAGCTGCCGTCAGTGACATTTGCTGACATCATTGTTGCTGTCTTTGATGTCATCCCTATCAAGACGTTTATTTTTCGTCATGACTTGATTCTGTAACCGCCGCTTCCTTACTTCATCACGTCATCTATGACGTCATGTCAGCCGTGTCAAATTTCATTTCGTCACTACCTACCACCGACAGGTAGACACGTGATCCATTCAAATAATAACACATGGGTCAATTGCAGGACAAGACGAGGACCAATCAGCGTCACACACATATCATCTAGAAGAAATGATGATCTAATTAGTCTCGTGATGTTACTAACCATGACGGAAATATTTCGTAAAGAAACACTCAAGACATTTATAGGATTACAACACATAATTTGACAAAAAATTCTAGGACAAATGTTTCACTCTCGAGAAATGAATACCAGAATCAAATAAGATATAAGAAGGTTCAACTCATTCTAGACACATTTACATAGATTCACCATATTGCCTGTTGTGGTTCGGATAAGTGAGCTAACACTTGTTGTATTAATGCATTTGCCTCTTCTTGTTTCTTCCTCAGGTCTTCTTGTTTCTTTTGCATTGCTTGTAGGTCTTCCAAATACTTCAGCATCTCTGCCTCGCTAGATTCGTTCACCCGCTGCAACTCCTCAAGGCACCGCACAGTTCCACATTACCTACTTTATGAGCCTCGAGTTGAGCTTCTAGCTGAGACTTGGTTGGTTTCGAAGTACTTGCAAAGATGCTGATGTTCTTTAGGACAATTGGCTTTCTCTTGTTCTGAGACAGCACAAAGTGCACAATGTCGGTGGAAGGAATTGCTTCATCCTCTTTGTCATCTTCTGGAAGATATGACACCAACTTGCTTTCCACGACTTCCTACAAGTTTTAGGATTAGAATAAAATATGAGAAACCTAGCGAGCAAATAATAAGCACATCATATATCTGAGGGAAGAAAAGGGCATTGAATTTAACGAAGATGGAAAGTATCATGGAGGACTTACAGTTGCTTCTTGCATATTGTTAGTCAAGCCATTTTCGAGCAGTTCAATGGAGCCTTCCTCCATGTCGCACAAAACCTCGTAGTTGCGAGCACCAGTGGCATGAGGGTACTTGATGAGTTGTCTGTTGTTCTTGTTTTTTTCAGACAGAGCCTAAACAAACAGGGAGCATACAGTTAGTCCAGCTTAAACAATTCAAACAGGAGAAGTTTAGTAAACAAGACATGACCTTGTTTCTGGGGTCGGACCAAAAATCGACAAGCCTGGACCACTCCTCATTGCTCATGTGTTCCACAAGAGATATCCTTGTAACTTCATTCGCTGGGAAATTGTCAAAAAACTGTTTCTTTAGAGTATGCCATTGATTTCTTGTGTGCCTCATTAACTGCTTGTTACAAGCAAACTGCACATCAGGTAGAGAGGGGTACATGACAAACTTTTACCGAAACAAAACAAAGATTATAAGACTTCACATAAACAACAAAGGAAGAAAGGGACAACTAAGTGTTACGAAACATACATAAACTTTGCCATAGAAGTCTGATCTGACATCTAGCCTCTCCCTGTACTCTTTCCACTGGGGGAAGATAGGCATCTGAGTCCTGACTATTAGTGCAAACTTGGCAGCAATCACTGGTGACACTTGTCTAGTTCTTGCTGGAGAAATGACAAGTTGAAGTCTTTTTGTGGGCATGTTGTCAACCACCAACTGAGTATCATCATGCGTAACAGTATCTCTAGAATGATTATGCCCAAATTCATCTACAAAAATATAATGGGGTGAGTTAGTATGTTCTACAACAGAAATGCAATGAGTATGATTCACATAATATAATGTTAATTGGTTACTGTAGAACAAGCAATTTGTTCAACATGTTACCTTCTTGATCCTAGTCAAAACGGTTAAATAACCATCCATCACGTTTCACATTAGGCCCCTCGCCTTGGGTAGCTGAACCCTCAGATGCATAGTCCCTTTGGAGAGGTGCACAGTCGCATTGGAGAGGCGCCCGTGCATGGCCAGGAAGGGGCTGCTGCTTGCCCTGGGGACGTGCACGGTCACTTTGGAGAGGCGCCCATGCATGGCCGGGCGGGGGCAGCTGCTTGCCTTGGGGAGGTGCCCGCGGATGGTAGGGAGTGGGTTGCTGGCCTAAGGGAGCACTACTAGGAAAACAACTATAGGTAGACAAGATACTCTATGGCACATATGCAAAACCATGCAGCACAGATAAATATCAGTGGCAGACTAGGGAAAATGCGCCACAGAAACTAAATAATTTTGTGGCGCATTCCAGTATCCATGCGCCACAGAAGTTATGTGGGACCTGCCAACCGTGGTGGGGAGATCCACTTTCTGTAGCGCATAATGACATATGCGCCACATAAGTGATAAGATCTATGGCGCATATTCCTTTATGCGCCATAGAAAGTGGAGGCGAGCCCCACCATAGAATCTTTTTGACCCACTTTCTGTGGCGCATAGGTGAATATGTGCCACAGAAATGTTTGGTTTCTGTGGCGCATATCCACACATGCGCCATAGAAAGTTGACCTGGGTCCCACCACTTTAAAGTGCACCACCTTGTTCTGTGGCGCATATTGCAATATGCGCCACATAAATTTAAACATATGTGGCGCATAATAGCAATATGCGCCACAGAACAAGGCATCTAGATCCATGTGCAAAAAGGTGGCAAGCTCACCCCCTCTATCCACGACCACTCATTTCACATCTCTTCTTCCTTTCTACCTCCTCCCAGCTCGTCTTACTCCTCCCTCCCACCCCATTTTGCCCATAGTTTCTCCATTTTCTTGTAACTAAACCTAATTTAGTTCATAGATTGGTAAGTGGAAGCCTCCCTCCAACTTTTAGATCTAAAAGTTCCTTACCTTTCTCTCTCACATCTCTATTTGTTTACTAATTTCCTCTCCACCAACTTGTAGCTCTATTTGTCCACACCCTCTCATCGCGCGGTCTTGTCTCGCTATTATTGAGTCTACTAGGTGAGTACTTGGCCATGAACATGTAGGTGAAGCTTGTCGCGCGGGTGGTGTGTGCGATGCATGGCAAGACGATGCTTGTGTGGTGCATGAATGTTTGCATTGGGAGGTGGTTTTTTGTTGCTTGCTTGTTGTTGTCCCGGCCGGTGTGGTGCATGGATGTTTGCCGAAATGTTGATTCATTTCCATTTCAGCAAAATTTTGCACTACCCATATGTCCTAATTTTAGGAATGGTCATGCCGAATTTTTCCGGCTAGCATTCATGCATATGTGTGTGCATATGGTGTGGTTCTAACCTACTCTCTGTTGTGACCGCTCAGGCAACCATGGTCGTAACGATGAGCGAAGGTCGAATTGCTAGGTACAACAAAGACGCAAAGGAGGACATGATTCTGAACAACAAGACCATGATAATATGTCCACGTCGAACATGCAAACTCCAGCGCTAGATCGACCCTGATTCTGGACAATTGAGGGGTCACCTGCTCAGGCGCGGTTTCATGCGTGACCTCAATGAGGCGCCGACGGGACATGGTGGTCACGAAGACGTGGGCGGGAAAGAAGACGAAGAGTCTCCTGGGCATGATCATTATCATGACGAAGAAGATGCTGGCGGGCATGATCAGCATGATCATCATGAAGAAGGAGATGGCGATGGGCATGATCATCATGAAGAAGGAGATGCCGACGGGCATGATCATCATGAAGAAGGAGAAGACACGAACACACAGACGCTGGTAACTTCGGCCTTGCAGGACCCTCATGTTCAAGAACTGCTCCTCAAGGAGACGAGAAACGCCAAAGCTGCAGCCAGAGAGAAAACCAAGCTGGCCCAAATGGAGATAGACGGGATGACTCCATTGTATCCTGGGTGTCGCCCCGAGGATACATGATTGAGTGTAATGCTCAAGGCTCTGGAGATGAAGGCCGAACACAAATGGACCAACTGAGCTTCCACGTGAACATGGAATACTAGCATGACCGACTTCCTAAGGGGAACACATTGCCAACAAGTATCGAGGAGGCCAAGAAAATCATGTTTCCTCTCAACCTACCACACATTAAATACCACACATGCATTAATGATTGCGCACTTTATTGGAACGAGTACGCGGATAGAATCACATGTCCGGTGTGCGGTCAAGGACGATACAAGAGAGGGAACAAGAAAGTTCCTCGAAAAGTGGTATGGTACTTTCCTATCACCCCCCGTCTGCAACGATATTTCGTAGATCCTAAGGAAGCAAAGCTCATGCCATGGCATGTGGAAAGGGAGAAATCTGAAGATGATCCGGAGAAGGGCAAGATCCCGACACAGCCTTCAGACGCTAGCTAGTGCAATGCATTGGACATCGAGTTCGAAGAGTTCGGGGGCGATGCAAGGAATGTCAGGCTGGGTATGAGCATCGATGGACTCAATCCTTTTGGAAATCAAAGTAGCACGCATAGCACTGGGCCCGTGTTTGTATGGCCGTACAACCTCCCCATGTGGCTGTGCACGAAGCAAAGGTACGTACACATGAGCATTATTATTCAGGGACCGAAACAACCAGGTATCGATATGTATCTGTATCTTGGGCTATTAAGAGAGGAGTTAGCCAGCTTGAGGGAGATGCCAGCCCGTACGTGGGACACCTACTGACGAGGGTTTAACTCACCTACACTAAAGAATATTTCCCTCTGAGAGCCGTGTTGCTCACGACGGTGCAGGGCTATCCTGGTTACGCATATGTATTGGCCCAGGTGAACCACGGACACAATGCATGTGTCTAGTGCATGGATGAGACACCGCATCTCCAGCTACCAAGGGATCCCGGGTCTTCGAAAACCGTGTTCCAAGGTAATCAAAAGTGGCTCTGCTTGGATCACCCATGGAGAAAATGCGGTGACTTGTTCAATGGTAAGGACGAGCTCGAAAGAGCCCCACGTCCGAGGAGTGGCGAAGAAATCGAGGAGCTTTTGAATAATTGGGTAGATTGCCCTACGCCAGGAAAAAATGATCGAGGACAAAGCCATTGCTAGGTGTATGGAAAGCAAGGTCTGTTTTTTGGGACCTGCCATACTGGAAGGTCCTCCACCCTCCCCATAGCCTCGATGTAATGCACATCACAAAGAACGTAACCGAGAGTTTGCTTGGCACTCTACTGAACATGCCGGAGAGGACCAAGGATGGGCTGAAAGCAAGAAAGGACCTTAAAGTGCTTGACATAAAGAAAGATCTCCAGTACCCTGATAGTGATGATGATCAGACGGAAGGGACTCAAGGTCGCCGCAAAAGAGCTAAGAAGAATGAGGTGGTGCTTCGGCGCTGCCTGCTTCACTCTAAGTCTGGAGGAGCTCGAGCAGTTTTTCAGGTGCCTCCTAGGAGTGAAAGTTCCTCACGGTTACTCAGGGAAGATAAGCAGATATCTGGACGTGGTGAAGAAGAGGTTCAGCAGTATGAAGTCTCACGACTGCCACGTGCTGATGACGTAGATACTCCCCGTTGTGATCCGCGGGATAATGGATGAGCATGTACATGAGATGTTGTTTCTACATCATATCTAGGAAGTCGATCGGTGTGAAGCAGCTCGACAAGCTACGGTAAGAGATCGTGCTGATACTATGCGAGCTCGAGATTTACTTCCCGCCCACATTCTTTGACATCATGGTGCATCTTGTACATGTCGTGGATGACATCATCCAGCTCGGGCCGACATTCCTGCACAACATGATGCCGTTTGAAAGGATAAACAGTGTCATCAAAGGATTCGTTCACAACAGGTCCTGTCTAGATGGAAGCATAGCCAAGGGCTTTGTGATCTACGAGTGCATCTCCTTCTGCCAGAATTATCTAACCACCGAGAACGAGGATGTTGGAATACCCACCAAGAAGCACCTTAGCAGGCTCGCTAGATATGGTCACCGCGAGGGCTATCGCTCACTGCATGTCGGCATTGATGGTCGACTCACAGGGCACACCGAGTTGCGCTACAACACATTGAATTGGTTGGCCCTTGGGTGGAAGAGCACATAAGCTTAATTGAGTAGGAGTACATCGACCAGGGCCGGTCGAGGAAGAAGGGAGACGTAACCAGAGAGCACAATTCCAGCTTCACGGGTTGGTTCAAGAAAAGGAAATTGGACAATCCCCCACAGACGCCTTCTACGGAAGATCAAAAACTCATATTATCCTTGTCGTAGGGCCCAGGGCACAACCTAAGGACCTATCAGTCATATGACATAAACGGTTATTGATTCTACACCGAGGAAAAGGACAGGAATAGCAAATATCAAAACTCAGGAGTAACTATGTTATCCTTCACTGATGATGAGACTACTGTCATGGAAAGATTCTACGGAAGGATCAAGGAGATATGGGAGCTCTACTACTATGGAGAGATCATACCGATGTTCCGTGTTAGATGGGCCAAGAACATGGAAAAAGAAGGCCGGTATTTCACCACAATGGTTATACTAGATGCCAAATCGACGAAGAACGCCTCCGCAAAAAATGAGCCTTGGGTACTCGCTAGCCAAGTTGATCAATGCTTTTTTATTACCAACCCATCAAAGCCCAACCATGTTGTAGTTAGGAGGGGCAAGAGGAGCATCATCAGAATGGAAGGAGCCGCCAACGAGCAAAACTTCGACAAGAACGGCGACCCGAAGATTGAAGAGGAATTTGACAAGTACTTTGACATGCCTACTACTACTAAAGTAAGAAGGAAGACCACACTACCTACTAAAGGTTGTCCATTCACAAGAAGAAATCTCAAAGTTCACGGGCTAAAGTATTCAACCGCGACGAAAAAGGGCAAGAAGATTGTGAAGAGATGCTAGCAATTGTGTGACTTTTTTGAGTATTAATTCACATGTGTGCTCTCAAAATATGTGATTGTATATGTTCGGGGAGAGAGTTTTTTGAATAAATACACATGTTTGTATATGTTCTTGCTTTATTTTAAACATATATAGACTTTTTTGTGTATTAATTCACATGTGTGCTTGCAAAATATGTGATTGTATATTTTCGGGGAGAGTGTTTTTTGAATAAATACGCATGTTTGTATATGTTCTTGCTTTATGTTAAACATATATATAGTTAAAAAAATTTAAAAAAAAAGAAAAAAGTCCAAGACAGCCAGGATTCGAACTTGGCTGCCCCGAGTTTAGAATGGCACAAGCAAGCAGACAACTAAGGCAAGTGTGTGATCTTGTCAAACTACCACGCACACCATGTTTTGTACTATGTCCATAGATTATGTGGCGCATTTCGACAATATGCGCCACAGATGTCGAAATGCGCCACAGAATCTATGGACTTAGCCAAATAAACGGTCCGGCCTTCCCCTTCTAATCCCCTTCTTCCATTTCTTTAGTTCCTAGCCTCTCCGCGTGCAAACCCTAGCCTCACCACCCTAGCCTCGCCCTCGCCCTCGTCGTCGGAGCCGCCGTGGAGGAGAGCCCGTGGAGGAGGAGGAGAGCCGCTATTCATGGAGGAGAGCCCCGCCCCGCCTGCGACCTAGGAGGTTATTAGTAAGAAAAGTCCGATGCTCGACGAAAAGGAGTTTAAGATATTCAAGGCGGATATAGCTACTGAAGATGCTATAAAATGGACTAAATGGGGCAGGAGTATGCGGGAACAGAACATAGGTAACCACCACCTTGGAAGCGGCGGTTACAGAGGGAAACATGCCATTTGGGACAAGGAGGACGCCGAGCTTGAATGCCTGGGTAAAGATAACCCTTGGCTTCAAATCATGGACTTGCAGCTTAGGCACTTTGTCCGGGCCTGCTACTACCTGGACAAGGAAACAGGGGAGTTCTTCACCGATGATCCGGAGGTGAAGGAATTCGATAAGAAGTTGGTAAGGAATTTATCACTGATCTCAAGTCTACTACGTTCTAATTAAAATAATGAAGCCAATAATCTAAATGCGTTCACCTTTTCTTGTCTCTGCAGGAGAATGAACAGAACACTCTTGCCGAAGAGTCGCCCTATGATTCGATGGAGCCGTGGGACATGGTTTTCAACAGGGCGATGAATGCTTACAAGAAGAGGGACAAGGGGTTGCCGCCGTCCTCAGCTGGCCATGTGTCCGGCTTCGGTACGAGAATGAAGTTCAAGGAGTACTACAAAGAGGACGCCAAGAAAAGAAGGGAGAGGAAGAACCAGTCGATAGCTAAGGATAAAGCCGTTGTTGAAGAGCTGAAGATGAAGGTGAAGACACTGGAGGAGAAGGCAATGGATGAGAAAATAGTAGAAAAGTTAGTGGAAGAGAAGCTCAGCGTGTGGCCCCCCTTGAGTTTTTTGAGGGGCTAACTGCTTGGAATGTGGGAGGTTGACAGGAGCTGATACATCTGCCCAGCTTAAGCGGTAGCAACTCGGGCATCAACTTTAACGTGTCGCCGGACCTGGTGACCCCGCTGGTCGTCAACACTGGGATGCAACCGCTCGTTTTGGTCACACCGACGCCCCCTCCCGCCAAAGATACCAAGGCACAACCGACGTCGGTGGTGCTTCGTGAGGCACCCGAGTGGGAGAATGCAGATGATGATAGGCCGGCCGCCGACATCGATCGTGTCTCTACATTAGTCGAGCTCAACGCCATCACCAAGGTAACTAATTAGTTAGTGCACGTCATCTCCTTTATGCCTTTAATGCATGACTGTTGTGATCTCATGATGCCCAACAACATGTTTTGGCTCAGGACACTTCTTGCGCACTCTTGCTTAAAGATGTCGGCGGTGAGTTGAAGGATGTTACCAAGGGAACTCTCATACAACTTCCGAGCCACACGATGCACAACAATCCAATGGATGATGACGTGATGAGGGTCAGGTTGGCTTGGGTGTTACCAGGGTGTGACGACATGGACCCCCCTTTCAACCTCAGGGAGCCGACAAACACGGGACCCTTGGAGAATGCTACAACTGGCCCTTGACATGGCCAAAGACCTAGATTCGTATTGCGGGGGGGGGGGGGTACCGGCGCCACCTCTCGATTGATCGCCCGGCAACCACCTCGGAAGCCAGCAGCCGCCGTCATCGCCACCACCAGCCGTCACCAGCAACTCTTGGCAGCGTTTGTACCACCCTATGGCAAAGACGTTGTGCCGCAACCGCCGTCGCCCCCGCTACCACCACATGATGGCACCCATGAAGGTTACTCTTGGCACAAAAAGCAAATAAAAAGGATAAGGGAGGTTATTACAGAGGTAATAACTTCCAAGACTCAACTAAAACTCTTGTGTTATCTCCCAACAAGTACTTTTCTTTAACGCCTTTAAGTTAAGCATAAAAAATTTAGAAGATGATCTCATAGGACATATGAATTGAAGTAAAAGAGGGCATCAAGAAGCAAATTCAAAACACATTTAAGTCTAACCCACTTCCTATGCATAGGAATATTGTATGCAAATAAATGCACAAAGAACAAAGTGACAGGCATAGGAATATAAAACAAAAGTAACTTCAAAACTTTCAGCACATAGAGAGGTGTTTCATTACCATAAAAACTTCTACAACCATATTTTCCTCTCTCATAATAATTTTCAGTAGCCTCATGAATAAACTCAACAATATAACTATCACATAAGGCGTGCTTTTCATGATCTACAAGCACTAGAGTTTTATTATAAACATTTTCAAAAGAATCCTCGGGAACATAACGTTCACCCTCCTTTGATAAGCATGGGGGACAATCAAATAATGTAAGGGATAAAGAGTTACTTTAATTAGAAGGTAGGCATGGGTAGATCCATTCTTCCTCCTTTTGTCCATCACTCTCCTCCTCTTTTTCATCTAATGAGCTTTCAGGTTCAGCAATTTCTTCTTCCATGGAGGTTCTAGCAGGCGGTGGTTCATCTATTACCTTCGCAGTCATAAAATTGTTCCCAAATAGGAAACTGAGTGAGCTATCCATAATTAAATAGTGATTGGAGCAGAGCTAGTCATAAATGCAACTTAAGAAAGGAACTAATTTTTTTGTGTTTTTGAAATAAGAAAGCAAACTTGTAAAACTAAATTTTTTGTGTGTTTTTCAAGAACAAAACAAGCAAACAAAGCAAAATGAAAACTAAGCAAAACAAAAACAACAAAGTAAAGAGATTGGTTATGAGGGACTCCCCTTGTGAAGATGTCCTTGACTCCCCGGCAACGGCGCCAGAAAAAATCTGGTGTGTAGTTGACGTGGGAGCTTCTTCTTGTTCTTCAATCCCCGGCAACGGCGCCAGAAAAAATCTTGCTGACTCGTAGTTGATGTAGAGCTCGGTGGGAACCCCAAGAGGAAGGTAGGATGAGCACAGCAGTAAGTTTTCCCTCAGTTATGAAACCAAGGTTTAATCGAACCAGTAGGAGCAAGGAAACACCCCAAAGGTGTTACTAGCTGAGCTTTGGCAGGGCGCACTACCGGTGCTAGTAGCAACATGGAGACCTGCACAACACAACCACAGAACTTTGTCCCCAATTTGTGATGAGGTTGTCAATCTCACCGTGTTTTGCAGAAAACAAAGGATTAAACGCATCGAATGGAAAGAAGTAAAAGTTTGCAGAAAGTAAACACAAAGTAGTAAAAGATTGTAGATTGTATGTAAAGAAAAAAAAGGACCGGGATCCATAGTTCACTAGAGGTGGCTCTCCTTAGATAGATAACATGATGGGTGAACAAATTACAGCGGGGGAATTGACAAACACCGAGAAAGCAATACATGCATACACTAATCATCTTGACTCCTCTGAGACTTGATTGGGCATTACAACATAATACATAGACCGCCATCCAACTGCATCTATGACTAATAATCCACCTTCAGGTTATCATCCAAATCCCCTCCAGTATTAAGTTGCAAGCAACAGATTATTGCTATATGAACTGCGTGTAAAGTAAACAATACGATTGTTCTATGAACAAAGGATTGTTGTTTTCTCCCTAGTAGAAATAGCACATCTAGTACCTTAGAGATTTCTGTCACTTCCCCAGATTACCAGAGGCATGAACCCACTATCGAGCATAAATACAAACTCTTGGAGTTGCTAGCATCTACTTGGCCAAGATAGCTACTAACAACGGAAAGCATGCAAGATCTCAAATAACAAAGACACGATAGAATCAATAATCAATCTGAAATAGCATCTCAATATCCATCGGATCCCCGCAAACACAACATGTATGAATTACAAATAGATGATCTTGATCATGAACGGAGCTCACAAGATCTAAACATGAAAGCACAAAGGAGGAGAAACCAGCCATCTAGCTACTACATGGATCCGTAGTCCAAGGATGAACTACTCAAGCATCACACCGGAGGCTTGCATGGTGATGAAGAAGGCCTCCAAGGTGAATTCCCCTCTCTGGCAGGGTGCCAGGAAGAGCTTCAGATCCCTCCCGATCTAGGGATAGAGATGACTGCGGCTACAGACTCTTTCGTGGATTTTTGATCGGGTACTTAGGGTTTTCGTCTCGAGGGCAACTTATAGGCGGAAGGAGAGGCCGAGGGATGCCTGGGCTAGCCTCACCACCCCCTGGCGCGGGCCAGGCTAGGCCGCGCGGCCAGGTGGTGTGGTGGCCCACTGGTCCCTCTCTGTCTCGTATTCTGGCACTTGATCCCTTCCGGAAAAATAGGCACTTTGGCTTTTGTCCCGTCCAATTCTGAGAATATTCATTTTCTGACTTTCCTGGAACCAAAAATAGCAGAAAACAGGTAGCTGTCACTGTGGCTCTTCTTAATAGGTTAGTCCAAGAAATCATATGAAAAGTACTCCAAAGTTCGAACAAAACACAAGAAAGTGGATAAAACCAAGCATGGAACATCAAAAATTATAGATACATTTGCAATGTATCAAAGCACATGAAGAGAGGCAATAATAATAATAATAAGGCTGCAATCTAGCCTCCTCCGAAGAGGATCCGGGCTCAGGAAGCCGTCGCCGTACCATCCACACAATATGGCTTGCCCCGAGTGCATGTAGATGGTGATCCGATATTGACTCCGGATCTGCTCCACATCACGGTTGGACCCATGTTAACTTTGCACGAGGGTGTTAATACACTAGAGGGCAACCTTCTTAAAGACAAAGATCCAAATTACCCAGTTTTCACGGCCAAGGTGCCATTGGACGTGGGCTTCATCGATGAAGCCACCGCAGATCTATTCTTCATAGCATACGAGGACATCTTCAAGCTGTTTCTCTCGAAACGGGTGGACTATAACTTGGTCTGCCTATACGCGCTCAATTTGGCGATCAAGATCAAGAGAGAGAGTACCCTAGAAGTCGTGATAGTGGATCCCTACTACATGCGGGACAGCCATTTGGTCGAAGGATCAGAGACACAGACCAAGGCAACATCGTACCTCGAGAATTTCATGGTGGACAACAAGAGGAAGGACACACTTCATTTGCATTTCTTTCCTGAGTAAGTACACACCCGCTCATCGCCGCCGTAACTTATGCATTTCTTATAGATTTCTTCCTTTGCTTTTTTCCAACATTCTGTTCCAATTGTGTTGCACAAAGACAAATACTGCACACTCATTGTCCTTGCCCTGAGGTATTCGCTAGCCACGTATTTTGACTCGGGGAGTTTAACGAAGAAAAATACTACACCAGAATAAGGGGTGTTCTCAATGAGGATCTCCAGGCCTACGCCAAGAAGGCATGCAACTTCATAGCTAAGGGGGTATGTATCAAGGATGGCAAACACGTGTTCAAGCACGTGCTCGAGTTCCCCTGCGTCAAGCAGTCGGCTACTGGTAGCGCCAAGGAGGCCTTCTACGTCCTCCATCACCTTAAAGGCTATGTTTGGGATTGCCAGAACCTAACGCTGCCATCTAGTCTTTGAGGATGGGCAGAAACTTTGGCGCGAAGCGACGATGATGATCTTAGAGAAGACTTCCATCGCATTCAGATGAATTTGTCGTGAATCATCATTGAAGATGTCAACTCAAGGGGGGGCCTACAACAAGCCAGAGGGTTGAGTAAGAGGGAGATCGTAGAACGCCTCCGTAAGCAGGGTGACACAAGGATGTGGATGTCGGAAGAGGGCTATCAACCGTTCCCAAAGCCAAGCGATAAGAAGTCTTCATGATCGATGTGCTCCTAGCATGATCGAGTGTGTGTGTATATTCTCGATGGACGCCTACTGTAGTGTGTGTGTCATAAACTTTACTATCTTGTGGTCGAAACAATCATTGTTGCTAGACTTAAACTATATTGTGGTTGTGTTGTCGTTGAACTTATTACTTCTATGATGAACGCGATGCTATCTTTTAGGTTTATGGATCCTTTGTTTTATATTTTGTGAACATATATATATGCATGTGAACCCTTTATTAATTCTTTTCATTTCATGTTTTACTAATATGCCTTGTCGTCTATAGAGATGGCGACAAGGTGGTATGTTGTGTACATGGGTAGAGTTCTAGGAATCTACGAGAAGTGGGAGGACTGTCACAAACAAGTGAATAAGTTTAGCGGCAACAACTACAAAGGATACACGACTAGAGAGGAGGCGGTGGCCAAGTGGAGGAACCACCTGTGGAGGAAGAACCGGATGAAGATATTGGTCGGGCTCATGCTCTTACTCACCATCATCACAACTGTATTCTATTTCATCCTAGTGTAGGAGGTGACCACTTCATATTTGTAATGTGAGATGATATGAACTTTGTATTTGGCACTTGTGTAAAAATTCGGCACTTGACACTATATATGTATCTCGATCAGGCTCTAAGTGTGATGACATTATACTTGTGTTTGTACTATATGTCGGTTTTCATCTACTATATGTGCAATGTACTGTTTATAATGATCTGGATAAATACTATATAAATCATGTATAAATACCTGATTATACACCAGGAATGTATTTTACTTTCAATACATTTAATATAGTTAGTGGCGCATATAGAAAAAGTATCTGTGGCGCATATACATTCTATGGCGCATTGGGTTGTATACGCCACTGAAAATGTTCCTGTGGCGCATATGAAGAAATGGGCCACATAAGTCTGAGATTTCTGTGGCGCATATCTATATGCGCCACAGAAAGCAGATATCAGTGGCGATGTAACAGTGGCGCATCACATATGTGCCACAGAAGAGGGATTTCCATGCGCCACTAAAGAGGTGTTTCCTAGTAGTGGAGGTGCCCGTGGACACTAGGGATCTGACTGCTGGCCTTGGGAAGGTCTATGCTCGGCTTGGGCAGCTTCCCAACCGCCTTAGTCAACTGGTTGCTTCCCCTTGGACCTGGTTTTTCTGGAAGTTTCTATGCCTGCACCTTGGCCCACCAAGACGTGCTTCCGAGCAGATGCTAGACCAGCAGGAGCCAATGATGTCCTAACGGCAGCTGTCTTGTTGCATTTCCTCTTCTGTGGCTAGAAATTCCATTTGTACCGGTCAATTGGGGATAATAAAGAAGGAACAGATATATGTCAAAACCAGTAAGCAAATAATTCAACACAAGATGAGTAAGAAGGTAAGGGGTCAACATGTGACTCATTCTCCTCACTGACATCATCTAGGTCTCCTTCAATGATATCTTCCTCCTCTTCAGCATCATAGTCAGATCTAGCGCAGTCATTTCTTGTCTTTTTAGGAGAGAATACAGTTGGAGATGCGAAAAGACTTGCAAAGGGCCTAACACCCAGTTGTTGCAAGCGCTCATTGTTTCTCATGATGTTTTTCAGCCGACTTCCTTCCATGGGATGCATTTGAGGATCTAACATTAATGACGAAATCCAAGTCAGGTAGATATTAAATAGGCAATTAAACAAAATATAACGTATGGTGTTGATTGCCCGATAGCAAACATGAGCAGGAAAATGAACCTATTGCCTCTCAAACAAGCAATTTCACAGGCATGGAAAATGAAACACATGAACATCGAGCAGGCTTAAAAGAGCAAAAAATTCACAAGGGGGTTCTTTACTTGCCTATATGCGCTACAACCTTTTTGTTTGTGCGCTTCTTGCCGGGAACCTTGCTGGCCTTCCTTGTCGACGAGGAGGACGATGATCTGGCATGCCTTGGTAGTGTGGTGGATGGCAAGGTGGACGGCGAGGAGACATGAATTGTTGGTGGGGCGGACGACAAGGTAGCAGACCTTGACGCCGAGGTTCACGGAGATGGGGAGGACCTTGTTGGTGAGGTGGCAGATGGGGAGGACGGCCAGATGGCAGTGCTCGACGGTGAGGTGGCAGAACAGCGAGCTCACGGCTTGGTCGGAAACCAGGAAGGTGAGGACAGGCTAGGGTTTGGGCTAGGTCGATGGTTAGATGATTACTAGGGAGGATGCATCGGGGAGGGTACGACAACGACCGTGCTGCGATGGGAGGGCGGCAGCTAGGGCGGGTGTAGGAGATTTGGATCTGTCTCCTTTTGGTGAGGGGATAAAGAAGGGTTTTCAATATATTACGTAAATGCCCTCTGCACCAACGCATTGGTTACGCTATCCGGATGGGCTGAACCATAATATCATCGCGTGAAAATTTGGGTGCCCAAAATTTTGGATCGGTAGGAGGACCGAACCAAAAATTTTGGATTGGCGGGACGACGGAATCACAGATTATTGGTTGTTGGATGAGTGATGTGTGGCTGAAATAAATCAACATTAGGTTTCAAAAATGCGACCAAGATTGCGGCAATTAGGGTTCTTAAGCTAGGTGACCAGTCTTGACAATCTCTTACTAGATCTCAGAATAAATGTCTTTGTTTTGTACCTAGAAATGATTTATAAGAATGGGGTGAAGCATCCTGGAGTGTGTGTGTGTGGTCATGTGGATCATCAAGGTGTGGTTTTGAGAATATATAACACATGCACTGATATCTAGGGACTCCACATGGAGATGGTGAACCAGTGTGGCAGAAGCAGTTGCATCACCACACCCAACTAGAGTGTGTGTGTGTGGTCATGTCGATCATCAAGGTGTGGTTTTGAGAATATATAAAACATGCATTGATATCTAGGTACTCCATTTGTGTCAAACAACCATGGTGGTTAAAAAGCCCAAAGAGCCCCTAGAATATGCAATTGCCACATGGAGATGGTGAGCTAGTGTGACAGAAGCAGTTTGCATCACCACACCGGCCAACTAGAGTGTGTGTGGATCAAGGTGTGGTTTTGAGAATATATAACACATGCATTGATCTCTAGGGACTCCATTTGTGTCAAACAACCATGGTGGTCAGAAAGCCCAAAGCGCCCCTAGAATATGCAACTGCCACATGGAGATGGTGAACCAGTGTGACAGAAGCAGTTGCATCACCACACCCAACTGGATTGTGTATGGTCATCAAGGTGTGGTTTTGAGAATATATAACACATGCATTGATCTCTAGGGACTCCAGTTGTGTCAAACAACCATGGTGGTCAAAAAGCCCAAAGAGCCCCTAGAATATGCAACTGCCACATGGAGATGGTGAACCACCGTGACAAAAGCAGTTGCATCACCACACCCAACTAGAGTGTGTGTGTGGTCATGTCGATCATCAAGGTGTGGTTTTGAGAATATATAACACATGCATTGATCTCTAGGGACTCCATTTGTGTCAAACAACCATGGTGGTTAGAAAGCCCAAAGAGCCCCTAGAATATGGAACTGCCACACGGAGATGGTGAACCAGTGTGACAGAAGAAGTTGCATCACCACACTAGCCAACTAGAGTGTGTGTGGATCATCAAGGTGTGGTTTTGAGAATATATAACACATGCATTGATCTCTAGGGACTCCATTTATGTCAAACAACCATGGTGGTCAGAAAGCCCAAAGAGCCCCTGGAATATGCAACTGCCACATGGAGACGGTGAACCAGTGTGACAGAAGCAGTTGCATCACCACACCCAACTAGAGTCTGTGTGGTCATCAAGGTGTGGTTTTGAGAATATATAACACATGCATTGATCTCTAGGGACTCCGTTTGTGTCAAATAACCATCGTGGTCAAAAAGCCCAAAGAGCTCCTAGAATATGCAACTGCCACATGGAGATGGTGAACGAGTGTGACAGAAACAGTTTGCATCACCACCCCGGCCAACTAGAGTGTGTGTGGATCATCAAGGTGTGGTTTTGAGAATATATAACACATGCATTGATCTCTAGGGACTCCATTTGTGTCAAACAACCATGGTGGTCAGAAAGCCCAAAGAGCCCCTGAAATATGCAACTCCCACAGCAGGATGGTGAACCAGTGTGATAGAAGTTGTATCACCACACCCACTAGAGTGTGTATGTGGTCATGTGGGATTTATCACAAACTAAATCCTTATAATTGAAGAATATTGTAAATGCAGATGATTTTAACCTTTCTTGAATAAGAGAGTAACAAAATCTGATGTTGTGTGGGACCCACTCGTCATGCTGCTGCTCGCTTAACCCTCCCTAGTCCCCACCACTTTGCACACATTCGCTCTGCCCAGCAACCACCAAATCCCCTCCCTCCCCGGCGACCACCAAATCCCCCCTCCCCAGCAACGATGGCGGCAACTACGACTGCAGGCTCATGGGTAAGGCTCCTGGAACTATGTCCACGCATCTCTACTACCACGCGTCTGTGCTTGATTACCGGCGACGCACGTCGGTAATGATGTGCTCGATCTAGGTCACCGTGTATGTGCTCTAGGTCACCGGCGACAGGTCTAGGCCCCAGGTAAACACTCGATCTAGGTCTAGGCCCCAGGTAAGCACTTGATCTAGGTCTAGGCCCCAGGTAAACACACAATCTAGGTCTAGGCCCCAAGTCAACACTCTATCTAGGCCCTTACACTTGTTTTAGTCACTTGATGCTTGTGCCTCTAATTTAATTCTTGTATGTACTCTCTAGGGCAGGTAGGATGAACTGTGAGGATTGTAGGTTATGTGGCATTAAGGATTGGGAGATACATGCACAGGTTCTAAAATTGGTCCTACTAGCACTAATTGTACACATCATATCCTCTTTCTATCATAGTAATAGTCGCCCTCAGACTTCTTAATGATCTTCAGATGGACCACACAGTGTTGCACCCCAAAAATTTGGAAGTTATTGCGCAAAACATCATGGCGACGATGCCGAGAAATTGCAAGCTCCGACACAATGTTCCATCTTATGATGAGGTGAAGCAACCTATAGCCAAGAAAGTTGAGAAACCGAGGCACCTTACTAGAGGTTAGAGTCATTGACATTGGCTTAAAGTTAAAGTCATACTTATGCCACTATAGATTACTTTCTAATATATTCTTTCTGTGTCCATCGATGAAGGGCGGGGAGGACTATTACTGCGTGTTTGCAAACGACATGGAGTTGACTTCAAACCAAGCTACATATCTCAGAGCAATTTGAGGACACAAGCCACCTATACTGCACTATGTGTGGAAGATGAAAAAGTCAAATGTCATCCTAAGGAAGGCCAAGATGGTAAACTTCTGAGATTTGACTCTTTAAGGGCGTGTTTGTTTCAAAGGAATAAATCCTACAAAATTCTTATGCCTGTGTTTTACAAATCCTTTGAACCAAACGAGACCTAAATCTACTTATGCAAATTGAACTATACTTCAGTAACTAACTTTATTCTTCACATCCAGTACTTTTCAGCTAGGTACAACAATGCCCACCTCAATAGGTATGTGTTGTTGGAGATTCATGTCATAGTCGCAGATCATGTAGGACATAAGCATGTTCAGTTTATCCAAGGCAGGAATGATGTTGCCCAAAGGACAAGCAACTGGTCAAAGGTTATTGAGGCTGCTCGAATCAAAAAAGGGGATTTGTTCGTCTTCACCTTCTTTGAGGAGCTCATATCTGGCTTCACGTGTCATGTAGGTCGCCTGAAATGAGGGCACAAAGTACCTGGTTATGCGGGTTGGCTTCATGTGAAGTCGTAGTCGGTTTGGAACTGAATGTGAACCTGCAGGTTGTGTACTTGGTTTGGAACTCTTTGTGAATCTGGTTGTCTAGTTGGTTTGGAACTGTATGCCAACCATGTTCTCTATATATTTGTAAGATTCTATGCTATCTCCATGTTGATATGTGTTGTGTTGATTGTTGCTGTAATTTCCTGTACTTCCACATTTTGCTTCTTCGTGTGATTGAGAACATGTGTATAAGAAATATGAAGTAGTGCTATATTTGAAACGTAGTTGTGTTGTCAAGCTGTTGTGGCTATTAGTCAAAACATCAGTTTATTTATTGAAGGATGAATGATTTAGGACATTCTTATAAGAATGGCAAAGTAGTAGATCTGTCAGAACAGAGTCCCCTGGTCTAGTGGTTACGAACCTTCGACCAACAAGTGTGCTCGCGAGTTCGAACCCTGGTCAGGGTACTATGTTTTTATGCCATCTTTAATTTATACTAGCTGGGCCCGACTAAAACTCTAAGAACAACCCGTTAGACCCTTCCACTCAAACCAAGCTGACAGGTTGGGTGCAGGCACAGATGGCCCGATCATCGAAAAAATAGTCAACTAAAGGCCCTTGACGAATTCTGTGATGATTTTATGCGGGACGAAATGCCGAACTGGGCTTCAGGGCCTCGGACAAAATCCGCGACGAATTTTTTTCGACGAAAACCTCGAACGTCATGGATACCCGGACTGGAGGCCCTTCGAGTGCGTCGCAACGAAATGGCCTAGAACATCGCACATATATGATGTTTTTGCGGCGTGTCATGAATAAAACATCATGAATCGTCCAGATTCTTGTAGTCACATCGGAATCTTGTATGGCATGGTAGGAGCTAATAAATAGTGCCACCTTATCTTCTCTCCTCTAAACACACGAGGTGTCCCATCAAAGCATAAAAGGAGTAGTCCAACTCTTTGCCACCCTCGTTCTCAATGATCATGTTATGCATGATCACACAAGTGTTCATGATATACCAAAGAATTTCTTGGTTCCAAAATCTAGTTTGGTCCTCTGACAATAACAAATTGGGTTGCAAAATCCCAAATGCTCTCTTCACATCTTTTCTAGCTACCGACTTGTGCATTATGGAAATCAAGTTTTTTCTTACCTTCGGTTTGACAATTGCCTTCACAAATGTGCACTACCTAGAATAGATGTCGTCGGCAAGGTAGTAGGCATAGTTGTATTTGTGGCCGTTCGCTTCAATTCCATTGCTGGACCTTCACCCACTGCTACCCGTGTCATCAGTGGTGACCGTTGGAGGACATTGATGTCACTACAAGAACCAGGCATCCAAAAAAACATGTCAAATCCAAGTCTCATGATCATCCACGACTTTAAGAATGACAGTGTTATCTTTTTGTACCCTTTGAACTGTCCATGCCATGCTACAGGACAGTTATTCCAACTCCAATACATACAATAAATTGAGCTGAGCATACTAATAGGACATGTAAAACTAAAACATAGAAACGGGCACATCAACTAGTTGACGTGGTGGCATACCTCATAGTAACTTTGTCAAATACCTTCCATGCATGGTGGTGCTCGTCATCTGCAGCTGGTCATGGTGGCCTGCAGGGCGCTGTTGATCGAATAGAAGCTTAGGGCTGGACGAATCAAAGGTCAGGGTGGCGGAGGAGGCGGATAACGGGGGGTCACGCTCGACAGCGGCCAAATGGACCTACATGGTGGCGAGTCGCGAACAGCCCGGTGGACTACGGGATTCGGCAGGGGAAGTTGGCGGTCGATGGAGAATAGATTCCGCGCCCCTAGGTTTCTGGAGACGGTGGGGATGTGGTGTTAGCAGCGGTGGGGAGCTTTCAGGTCGCACACGGGAGGTTACAGGACGACGGTTGCGCCCTTGGGAAGAAAGATTGTCGTGTGTTGTAGTCCGCGTCGTATATCTGCCACGCGTAGAGGACTATTTGCGAGCGTGCTACAAACATTTCTGGATCAGTAATGCTATACTTACAGAATACTTTTACAGACTAGACTTACAGACACCAGGTGGTTCAGCCCGATTGGTGAGGATGCAACGGTTGTTTCATTTTCCCCTCAGCTAGAATCACACAAGTGTTCATGATATACCAAAGAATTTCTTGGTTCCAAAATCTAGTTGGTCCTCTTAGAATAACAAATTGGGTTGCAAAATCCCAAATGCTCTTTTCACATCTTTTCTAGCTACCGACTTGTGCATTATGAAAATCAAGTTTTTTCTTACCTTGCAGTTTGACAATTGGCTTCACAAATGTGCACTATCTAGAATAGATATCGTCGGCAAGTTAGTAGGCGTAGTTGTATTTGTGGTCGTTTGCTTCAATCTCCACTGGTACCCGTGTCATCAGTGGTTACCATTGGAGGATATTGATGTCACTACAAGAACCGGGAATCCAAAAAAACATGTCAGATGAACAGGCGTAATCGGCAGGCGAAGGGATCAACTACATACACAAATGAGTATGTATGCAAGCCACATACAACAGTCCTCAGAGCCATTCCATCTAAAAGAAATAGAAATATTGCAACGCCATACGGCAAGATCCAAATGTCCTAGATAGATATAATAATTTAGGATATCTCCTCATACATCACACATCAGAGTATCAGGTGGAAGCGGAAAACAGGATCCGAGTACGGATAAGAAGCAAATTGGCATAAGATGCCCCATAAATAAACACATCCCGCCCACAGATCTCACGGATCCCCGTTCCCGAAATCTCTACACCGAATGATCGTTGCCAACATCATCTGTCTCTTCCACCCAGTATCCATCTTGCGGGTACACCTGTTCATCTGAATCAAACAATTTATCGTGTGAGACCCTAGGGGTACTCAGCAAGTCTTTATGCCGCTAAAGGGGACACAACCTGGGGTGACGCAATTGCAGCAAAAGATAATACCTAACAATTCTACAGATACTCGCTAACCTTCCGCCTAACCAATGATAGACGGAAGTCCGTGAATTACGAACAACAGTTGTAACAGTATAATTAACAGATCCATCCTCCTCCTCGCTTACCAACGAGGAAGCGGACGAACAACCCCCATCATCCATTGGCAGTTCTATTAATCATTCCATGAGTATTGCACTATTTCCTAGTCAAAGTACTTAGTCAATTTAAAAGCGGTACTTTAGTTATACTTGTCTATGATCGAGAAACTGTGCTCCAAGTCGTCCATAACCGCGGACACGGCTTTCAGAAAGATTTACCCTGCAGGGGTGCACGAATAGCAACACACACTCGATCAACCTCGGAAAAACCAAATCAAAACCCAACGAGGCATTCACGACAAAGCAATCACAGGATTCAGAAATATTTCTGGGGGCCACCCCATTAAGCTACCCGCAACGAAGTTGGCCGGCTGCGAGACGGACCCAAGGTTTGTGTGGACGGCGGTAAAAGACTGGGAACCCGAAAATGTGACTGGGCTTGTCGATACAACGGAAACGTGTCACGATCCAAAACAGTACAGGTGCCCTTCGCACAATCTTGAATAAAACAGTAACATGGCATAAGTATAGGATAGTAATAAAGCCCCAAACTAATTGTGGCCCCAAGAAATAAGAATGAATCAAGCTCTGGCTCAGGGGGTCCATAAGGCCTCCCGGATGTGGATAGTGCGAATAGTCGAGGAACAGGAATCAAGTACTCGGGGTCCTACGGGACACAAGTGAGCATGAAAAACCAAATAGCAGATATTGCTCACCGGTGCCTCTTTCATTAGTTATCCTATTACTACTCAGGTTATGTTGTTTAGGTATCTCGTTAATCATCAGACACTCACATACCCTACACATGCTTTTCTACGACTTGCATGGCTCAACCAACTCC
This sequence comes from Avena eriantha, assembly GCA_910589775.1. NCBI lineage: Eukaryota > Viridiplantae > Streptophyta > Magnoliopsida > Poales > Poaceae > Avena > Avena eriantha. Next base: position 472,450,852 of record OU342742.1, on the reverse strand, counting down.
TGTAGTAATGGCTCATGGGATGGAGGAACAAGCTTCGGTGGGGTTTAAAAGTAAAGGTTATGCAGTACTTGGGATTCAATTTAATGCAATCGCGACTCAATGATGCAAGAATAAGAGAGAGGCAATAGGTACTGTATGTATGCAAGCATGTGGTAGTGCTTGCCTGGCAGCTCAGTTGAAGCGAGAGATGGATCTGGGTAGTACTCCTGTGATTCCTGGTAATTCTCCTGCTGGGCGTCTATTCGAAGAAGAACCAAACAAACAAGGGCCAACATAAATCAAGTGCACAAGCATATGAATTAAAATGCTACAAGAAAACAAGCATGCCATGATGAATGATGCACAATTTTACATGGCATTAAAGTAGCATGGCAAGGGTGAGGTGTGGTGCAAGAATTAAAGAAATTTATTGTTTATTAAACCAAGTTTTATTATCATAAACAGTTCAGATTTTTAATAACAACATGATGCATGCTTCAATTCAGAACAAGGACTGCATAGATAGAACGGGCTCGTCGCGCTGATCGATTTAGACATATTATTTGCCCAATTTGGAGTTATAGAATTAAAGTTATTAATTAATTAAGGAAAAGGGCATTTTATTGTAATTTTAATCCTCTCGAAAATTTAAAGTGTTCAAAACATATTTTGAATGGCATATTTGAATTCCTCACATTTTTCTGATTCCAAAACATATATCATTTGTATTATTTGGATTTGTATTTTAAAAATTATTTAAATCTGATTTGAATTTGAATTTAAATCAAATTGGAAAAGGTTTAATTAAAAACAGACACAGGAGAATACTTTTGTCACCCAGGCGAATCTAGCCACAGCCACTGACGGCTGGGCCTTGCGCTGACTGGGGCCACGCGCGCGAAAAACATTTTCTACCGCGGCCTGGCTAGCCCATGCGACTGCAGGGTGGGCCAACTAGCGCAGGCCCACGTGATAGCGGTGAGGATGGCAGGGGCTGACAGGTGGGGACAGGCTGGACCGCGGGTTACGGCACGAGGAACCTAGGGGGTTTTCAGCAAAACTGCCAGGGCGGCTGACTAGTGGGCCAGGAGGTACCGCGGGTTGAGATGAAAATAAAAAGAGGGGGCTTAATATAAATCTACCACGGCCCTGGTACTGTTCTTCTTCTCCTCGGTCTGACGAGAAATCGGCGCGCGGCGCGGGGCGGGGGATCGAACCCAGGTCGCGGGCATGCGCACTGAGGGGGCTAACCAGTGCGGTAGGGCGAGGGGAGTTGACAGGAGAGGGTTTGGGGCCTAGGTAAGCTCACTGCGGCGCGGAAAGCCTGCAGACTCCGGCGAGCTCTGGCACACGGTGGGCGTTCGACGAAACGAACGGCGGGGCTAGGGCGGTACGTCGAGGCGGAACATGTCAGGGAGAAAGAGGGGCTCACCGCGGGCTCGATGGCGGGCTCGGATCGGAGCGAGGAGCTGCGGAGCGGCGAGATCGCTAGCGCCCCAGATCTAGGGTTTGCTGCAGAGCGGTGAGGTACTGGCGGTGCTGGGGCTCCCTTCTTCGCGTTGGCGTGAACAGGGTGGTGCAGTGGACGGTTCTCGGTCTTCCAGGCCTCCTCCACGTCGCGCAGGCCGGCTGGATCGACGGGGCGACGCGGTGCTGGCAGCGAGCAGCGGCAGGAGCTGGGCGTCGGGGAGGAAGTAGGGGAAGAAGAGGGGAGGTTCGGGGTGGATCTGGCGGTGCAGGAGGCATGTGAGAGGAGGAGAAAAGGAGGGAGAGGAAGGAGGGTTGCCGTGTGGGCACGGGCAGGTAAAGGTGGCCTCGACCTTTTCCTTCTTCTCCTCGGGCACGTGCTAGCTCGGGCTGGGAGCAGGTAGGGCATGGCAGGGGAGGCTGCAGGTGGGCCAGGGGAGGGGGAGACGCCGCAGCTGGGGCCAGCATGGCAGGAGAAAGAAAGAGAGGAGAGGGGGTAGCTCGGGCTAGGGTAGATGGGGCTCGGGTTAGGGCTTTGCTTAGGTTAGATAGAGGGTTAGGGTTAGCTGAGGTGGGCCAGGGAGAGAGAGGGGCTTGGCATGGAGGTCATGCTAGAGAGAGAGAGAGAGAGTAAGAGAGAGGAGGGCTTATGGTTTAGTAGAATTAGGGTTAGGAGAAAATTAGAGAGAGAGAGAATAGCTAGGTTAGGTTTTATTAGGTATTTAGATTTTAATTTTGTTTATGAGGCCATACCAAGAAGGACCATGGAGCTTGATCTTGCTTGAGCTAATGTGGAAGGGAAACAAGAAAGAAAAAGGAAGAAAAGAAATAGGTGGAAAGAGTCTCATATGATCATGCATGTAGAAAATAAAATAAAAGAAAGAGATGTGGGTGAGACTATGGGGATGGTGGAATGGTAGGAGATGGTTCCCCAAGATAGGATCCATTAAATCAAAAGAAAAACCAATGAGGTGAAAGGTGGTGAAGAAGTTTGCATGGCCCATGCAAGATAATAATGCCATGCTTTATTTTGTGAAAACAATAATAATATTATGGCATTATTCTCATGCATTTCCAAGAAGTGGAATAAAATCCAAGGAAAATAATTTAAAGGTTTTGATCCACCCTAATCCACATGAGCTAGAATAAAATATCAAAAGAAAAAGAAATACAAGCTCATGGTTAATGGGATGGTGGAATTATAAGGTGGTGGAAGAGAAAGGTGGTGGAATGGAAATAAAAGATATGCCCCCAACTCAACTTGGGCATTTAAACAATATATCAATAACCAAATACAATATCAAGAGGCAAATACACTTTATAATGCATATGATAGGAGAACCAAAAGAAAGAGGGTTTTATATGATGCTCAAATGCAATGTGGCATGATGACATGAGCATGATATAATTATGATGCAACAATTAATATATATGAAGTAGCCGATATCTTACTAGGACAAGTAGCATTACAATTGTTAGACAATTGGGATGCTACAACTCTTCCCCACTAAACAGGAATCTCGCCCCGAGATTCTAGGAAGAAGAAGACTCAAAGAGGGTAGGATACTTGGCACAGAGCTCATCTTCGCGTTCCCAGGTGGCTTCATCAACGGAATGGTGCGACCACTGCACCTTGCAGAACTTGATGGACTTGTTGCGAGTCCTTCTTTCTGCGACTTCAAGAATTTTTGTGGGGTGTTCTTGATAAGAAAGGTCTTCTTGGAGATTAATGAGTTCATGGTCCACGGTCCTGCCAGGATCCTTGAAGCACTCCTTGAGTTGAGAGATGTGGAAAAAAACATGGACTTTGAGTTGTTCAGGGAGCTCAAGAGCATAAGCAACTTCTCCTCTTCTTCCACGAATTTTGAAAGGACCGATGTATCTAGGAGCCAGCTTTCCTTTGATACCAAAGCGGTGCGTGCCTCTCATGGGAGTGACACGAAGGTAAACGAGATCACCAGGGACATACTCCATGTAAAGATGCTTCCACGGTCTGAGCTGATCTCAAGAGGAACTCCATACAGAGAGACGATTCTGTTGATATATAGCTCAGCCAACTGAATTGCAGAAATTGTTTCTTTGACTGGAAAGAAGTGAGCTACTTTGGAAAGCCTGTCAATGACAACAAAGATTGCATTGTTGCCCTTTTGCGACCTTGGAAAACCAGTGATGAAGTCCATCTCTACTTTCTCCCATTTCCATTCCAGAGGCTTCAATGGCTGTAGAAGACCGGAAGGTTTCTGATGGATAGCTTTAACTCTGCGACAAACATCACACTCCGAGACATACTTGGCACAATATCGTTTCAAACCAGGCCACCAATATTGTGTTTTCAAGTCCATGTACATCTTAGTGCTGCCAGGGTGGATAGAAAGAACAGAATCATGCGCCTCCTTGAGAACTTGCTCTCTTAAACCCGGGTAATTCGGAACAAACATCCGGTGTTCAAAGAAAAGAGTGCCTTGGTCATCTACGTGGAAAGACTCGTACTTCGGAAGTTGAATGTTGGAGATGATCTTTGTAGTGTAAGGATCCCCAAGCTGAATGGAACGGACCTTTTCTTCCAAGAGAGGTGTTGCTAGAAGGTTCAGAAGATACCCTTGATCCACAATTTCAAGGTTGAGCTTGCGGAATTCCTCGCACAAAAGAGGATGTTGTTCTTCCACCATGAGGTTGTTGACATAAGCTTTTCGGCTGAGAGCATCTGCCATGACATTGGCTTTGCCCGGAGTGTAGTTGATGGTCAAATCGAAATCATTAATTGTTTCAATCCACCTCCTCTAGCGAAGGTTGAGATCAGGCTGTGTGAAGATATACTTCAGACTCTTGTGATCAGAAAAGATCTCACAACGGTTGCCAAGCAAGTAATGCCTCCATACTTTCAAAGCAAAGACAACTGCTCCGAGTTCGAGGTCATGTGTAGGATAGTTGATCTCATGCGTCTTCAACTGTCGAGAGGCATAAGCAACAACTTGCTTTTCTTGCATAAGGACCGCACCCAATCCTTGCAATGAAGCATCACAGAAAATCTGGAAAGGCTTTGATGTATCTGGAGGAACCAAGACTGGTGTGGAAGTGAGCTTCTCTTTGAGTGTTTCAAAGCTTGCTTGACATGCAGGAGTCCAAAGATATTTCTTGCCTTTCTTGAGGAGATCGGTAAGAGGCTTCGCAATCTTTGAGAAGTTTTGAACGAAGCGACGACAGTAACTGGCCAAACCAAGGAAACTTCAGACTTCTTTGACATTTATGGGTGGAAGCCAGTCCATAATTGTCTTAATAGTTTCTGGGTTGACGGCAATGCCCTTGGCAGATATGACGTGACCAAGGTACGTGACTTGAGGCAGCCAAAATTCACACTTGGAGAACTTTGCATACAGGCGGTTCTCATGAAGCTTGTTTAGGACACACCGAAGGTGTTCTTCATGTTCTTCCTTTGACTTAGAATAGACTAGAATGTCATCCAGATAGACCACAACGAACTTATCAAGATACTCCATGAAAACCGAGTTCATAAGCCTCGAGAAGGTGGCAGGTGCATTGGTGAGACCGAAAGACATGACCGTGTACTCATACAGGCCATAGCGGGTGGTGAAATCTGTTATGGGAACATCTTCCTTGCGAATCATGATTTGATGATAACCACTTCTCAAATCAAGCTTAGAGAATACCATAGCTCCATCTAGATGATCGAAGAGATCATTAATCCGCGGAAGGGGATATTTATTCTTGATGGTTTTAGCATTGAGTGCCCGATAGTCAACACAAAGTCTATCAGTCTTGTCTCGCTTCTTCACAAAGATGGTTGGACTACCCCAAGAAGAAGTACTGTGCTGAATGAAACCCAACTTCTCTTGTTCATCCAACTGACGTTTAAGTTCAGCCAACTCAGCAGGACCCATTTTATAAGGCCGCTTGGAGATAGGAGCGGTGCCAGGTTCAAGTTCAATGACAAACTCAACCTCACCATCCAGAGGCATACCTGGCAACTCTTCAGGAAAGACATCTGGGAACTCACAGACTACAGGAACACTCTGAATACCTTCCATAGCATCATCATTCGGAGCCGCCAAAGAATAAAGCTGAATTGCAGGAGTCAGACTTGGAGAATAGACTATATGGCCTTCAGGAATTTTCAGAGAAACCGAACGTTCAGCACAATCAATCACAGCTGCATTTGCTGTCAACCAATCCATGCCCAAGATAACATCAATATCAGAATTGCCCAGAATAATTAAGGAAGCCGGAAACGAAGAGCCACCAATCTCAATTTGATTGCCATGGCTGATATGAGCAGCCCTCATGTTTGACCCAGGAGATTGTACCACAAGACGGGTTAGTAAAGGAACCATAGCCAGATCTTGCTCATGAGCAAACTTGTGAGCAACAAAAGAATGCGGAGCACCAGAATCAAACAAAACTCATGCAGGAACTGAGTTAACAGGAAGCATACCCATGACAACTCCAGGTGCATGCTCAGCTTGAGCGGCGTTGACACAGTTGGCACGAGCAACCGTAGACCCCGGCTTAGTGTTGATGTTGAGAGCCCGAGGTGGAGGTGCACGAATCATAGGAGCACTTGCCGCAGGTCTTGGAGGTGGTGGTGGAAGAGCTTTGTTGTTCATTGGACAATTCCAGTGCTTATGCCCAGTGTTTCCACAAGTATAGAAAGCACCAGGTGGACGTGGAACAACGTAGCCAGGGACTCCGCCAGGCGCTCCAGGGTAGTTGTGGTTGTAGCCCCTGGGAGCCGCAGTGAAGGAGTTTGGTGGCCTTGGTGCGTAGCTTGACGGTCTTGGTGGAGCAGGGGGCGACGGTGGGGTGTTAGGAACCCAGACACGACACTTAGAAGGAGTTGTCATAGCAGAAGAGCTTGCTATATCACGGTTGTGTTTATTTGACTCCTCAAACACTTGCCTACTTGCTTCTTCCTGCAGAGCTGTGTGTTGAAGTTCCAGAAAAGATGCCGGCCTTTCATGAGTGATTGCATATTTGATGGAAGCATTGAGGCCTTGCCGAAACCTCTTTTGCTTCTTCTTGTCATTAGAGATCTCATCGCCACCATAACGAGACAGGTTCATGAAGTTTCTGATGTAGGTGTTGACATTGTCAGTGCCCTGCTTGAGGTTGAGAAACACTTCCTTCATCCTTTCCATGACAATTTCTGACAGATATTGCTCTTTGAAAGCAGTAGTGAATTGCCCCCAAGTAGGCTGAAAACCAGAAAGATCTGCCTTGAGGTAATTTTCCCACCAGAGAGCTGCATCTCCCTTCAGAAGGTGAGTAGCACACTTGACCCATTCTTGCTCGGGAACATCCGCAGTCATCAGCAACCTTGACACTTCACGAAGCCAATCATCCGCATCAAGTGGCTGATCAGACACCTCAAATTGGCGTGGGTTGAACTTGAGAAAACTCTTGATGTCTCCTCGCTTGGGAGGTGGAGGTAGCGGAACAAACTCATTCCTCCTCACGCTTTCCTCGAAGCGCTGCTGGTTTTGCTGCATAGTGCCCAACGCATTTGCAATACTTGCCAAAGCAGCCCCAAGTTCAGGTGGTATGTCCTCCTCAGAACGGCGTGGTGGTGCCATCCTGTGATTGATATAAAACACAAGTCAGTACTATAATAGAGAATGATAATAATCCAAAATAGTACCAAAATGGAATTAATCAAGATTAAGGAATGCAATTCACTGAGATGATATTAAAATATCAACAAAGTTCAAGGCAATTAGAAGATACTAAGCATAACGCACACGACTCAACAAGGAGTGTGGTATACAACTAACAAAGAAAAAAATTCCGCAAATTTCGGCATTAAAATACCACTATATGCGCAAAACCACTTAACGAATCAAGATTAGTAACTCTACTAGTTCAATATACAAGAGCAATGACAGAAGTAGTGGTATGGTCGCGAGTCCATCCCGCACTCAAATCATTACTCCGCACATGAATCAGTAAAACACATATCCCAACACCTTCTTCTTAGATGAACCTAAAGATTGGTAACTACGGAAACGAACACCCCAAACAAGATAACGTCGGATAACAAAGAGTAAGATAGATCGAATCGGTGTACAACGAATCAGAATAGATCGCGTCGATTTACGACAAAGCAATCACAGGATTCAGAAATATTTCTGGGGGCCACCCCATTAAGCTACCCGCAACGAAGTTGGCCGGCTCCGAGACGGACCCAAGGTTTGTGTAGATGGAGGTAAACGACTGGGAACCCGAAAATTTGACTGGGCTTGTCGATATAGCGGAAACGTGTCACGATCCAAAACAGTACAGGTGCCCTTCGCACAATCTTGAATAAAGCAGTAACATGGCATAAGTACTAGATAGTAATAAAGCCCCAAACTAATTGGGGCCCCAAGAAATAAGAATGAATCAAGCTCTGGCTCAAGGGGGTCCATAAGGCCTTCCGGATGTGGATAGTGCGAATAGTCGAGGAACAGGAATCAAGTACTCGGGGTCCTACGGGACACAAGTGAGCATGAAAAACCAAATAGCAGATATTGCTCACCGGTGCCTCTTTCATTAGTTATCCCATTACTACTCAGGTTATGTTGTTTAGGTACCTCATTAATCATCAGACACTCACATACCCTACACATGCTTTTCTACGACTCGCATGGCTCAACCAACTCCTGTAGTAATGGCTCATGGGATGGAGGAACAAGCTTCGGTGGGGTTTAAAAGTAAAGGCTATGCAGTACTTGGGATTCAATTTAATGCAATCGCGACTCAATGATGCAAAAATAAGAGAGAGGCAATAGGTACTGTATGTATGCAAGCATGTGGTAGTGCTTGCCTGGCAGCTCAGTTGAAGCGAGAGATGGATCTGGGTAGTACTCCTGTGATTCCTGGTAATTCTCCTGCTGGGCGTCTATTCGAAGAAGACCAAACAAACAAGGGCCAACATAAATAAAGTGCACAAGCATATGAATTAAAATGCGACAAGCAAACAAGCATGCCATGATGAATGATGCACAATTTTACATGGCATTAAAGTAGCATGGCAAGGGTGAGGTGTGGTGCAAGAATTAAAGCAATTTATTGTTTATTAAACCAAGTTTTATTATCATAAACAGTTCAGATTTTTAATAACAACATGATGCATTCTTCAATTCAGAACAAGGACTGCATAGATAGAACGGGCTCGTCGTGCTGATCGATTTAGACATATTATTTGTCCAATTTGGAGTTATAGAATTAAAGTTATTAATTAATTAAGGAAAATGGCATTTTATTGTAATTTTAATCCTCTCGAAAATTTAAAGTGTTCAAAACATATTTTGAATGGCATATTTGAATTCCTCACATTTTTCTGATTCCAAAACATATATCATTTGTATTATTTGGATTTGTATTTTAAAAATTATTTAAATATGATTTGAATTTAAATCAAATTGGAAAAGGTTTAATTAAAAACAGACACAGGAGAATACTTTTGTCACCCAGGCGAATCTAGCCACAACCACTGATGGGTGGGCCTTGCGCTGACTAGGGCCACGCGCGCGAAAAACATTTTCTACCGCGGCCTGGCTAGCCCATGCGACTGCGGGGTGGGCCAACTGGCGCAGGCCCACGTGACAGCGGTGAGGATGGCAGGGGGCTGACAGGTGGAGATAGGCTGGACCGCGGGTTACGGCACGAGGAACCTGAGGGGTTTTCGGCAAAACTGCCAGGGCGGCTGACTAGTGGGCCAGGATGTACCGCGGGTTGAGATGAAAATAAAAAGAGGGGGCTTAATATAAATCTACCACGGCCCTAGTACTGTTCTTCTTCTCCTCGGTCTGACGAGAAATCGGCGCACGGCACAGGGCGGGGGATCGAACCCAGGTCGCGGGCATGTGCACTGAGGGGCCTAACCAGTGCGGTAGGGCGAGGGGAGTTGACAGGAGAGGGTTTGGGGCCTAGGTAAGCTCGCTGCGGCGCGGAAAGCCTGCAGACTCCGGCGAGCTCTAGCGCACGGTGGGCGTTCGATGAAACGAACGGCGGGGCTAGGGCGGTACGGCGAGGCGGAACATGTCAGGGAGAAAGAGGGGCTCACCGCGGGCTCGGCGGCGGGCTCGGATCGAAGCGAGGAGCTGCGGAGCGGGGAGATCGCTGGCGCCCCAGATCTAGGGTTTGCTGCAGAGCGGTGAGGTACTGGCGGTGCTGGGGCTCCCTTCTTCGCGTTGGCGTGAACAGGGTGGTGCAGTGGACGGTTCTCGGTCTTCCAGGCCTCCTCCACGTCGCGCAGGCCGGCTGGATCGACGGGGCGACGCGGTGCTGGCGGCGAGCGGCGGCAGGAGCTGGGCGTCGGGGAGGAAGTAGGGGAAGAAGAGGGGAGGTTCGGGGTGGATCTGGCGGTGCAGGAGGCGTGTGAGAGGAGGAGAAAAGGAGGGAGAGGAAGGAGGGTTGCCGTGTGGGCACGGGCAGGTAAAGGTGGCCTCGGCCTTTTCCTTCTTCTCCTCGGGCACGTGCTAGCTTGGGCTGGGAGCAGGTAGGGCATAGCAGGGGAGGCTGCAGGTGGGCCAAGGGAGGGGGAGACGCCGCAGCTGGGGCCAGCATGGCAGGAGAAAGAAAGAGAGGAGAGGGGGTAGCTCGGGCTAGGGTAGATGGGGCTTGGGTTAGGGCTTTGCTTAGGTTAGATAGAGGGTTAGGGTTAGCTGAGGTGGGCCAGGGAGAGAGAGGGGCTTGGCATGGAGGTCATGCTAGAGAGAGAGAGTAAGAGAGAGGAGGGCTTACGGTTTAGTAGAATTAGGGTTAGGAGAAAATAAGAGAGAGAGAGAATAGCTAGGTTAGGTTTTATTAGGTATTTAGATTTTAATTTTGTTTATGAGGCCATACCAAGAAGGACCATGGAGCTTGATCTTGCTTGAGCTAATGTGGAAGGGAAACAAGAAAGAAAAAGGAAGAAAAGAAATAGGTGGAAAGAGTCTCATATGATCATGCATGTAGAAAATAAAATAAAAGAAATAGATGTGGGTGAGACTATGGGGATGGTGGAATGGTAGGAGATGGTTCCCCAAGATAGGATCCATTAAATCAAAAGAAAAACCAATGGGGTAAAAGGTGGTGAAGAAGTTTGCATGGCCCATGCAAGATAATAATGCCATGCTTTAAGTTGTGAAAACAATAATAATATTATGGAATTATTCTCATGCATTTCCAAGAAGTGGAATAAAAGCCAAGGAAAAGAATTTAAAGGTTTTGATCCACCCCAACCCACATGAGCTAGAATAAAATATCAAAAGAAAAAGAAATACAAGCTCATGGTTAATGGGATGGTGGAATTATAAGGTGGTGGAAGAGAAAGGTGGTGGAATGGAAATAAAAGATATGCCCCCAACTCAACTTGGGCATTTAAACAATATATCAATAACCAAATACAATATCAAGAGGCAAATACACTTTATAATGCATATGAGAGGAGAACCAAAAGAAAGAGGGTTTTATATGATGCTCAAATGCAATGTGGCATGATGACATGAGCATGATATAATTATGATGCAACAATTAATATATATGAAGTAGCCAATATCTTACTAGGACAAGTAGCATTACAATTGTTAGACAATTGGGATGCTACAACTCTCCCCCACTAAACAGGAATCTTGTCCCGAGATTCTAGGAAGAAGAAGACTCAAAGAGGGTAGGATACTTGGCACGGAGCTCATCTTCGCGTTCCCAGGTGGCTTCATCAACGGAATGGTGCGACCACTGCACCTTGCAGAACTTGATGGACTTGTTGCGAGTCCTTCTTTCTACGACTTCAAGAATTTTTGTGGGGTGTTCTTGATAAGAAAGGTCTTCTTGGAGATTAATGAGTTCATGGTCCACGGTCCTGCCGGGATCCTTGAAGCACTTCTTGAGTTGAGAGATGTGGAAAACATCATGGACTTTGAGTTGTTCAGGGAGCTCAAGAGCATAAGCAACTTCTCCTCTTCTTCCACGAATTTTGAAAGGACTGATGTATCTAGGAGCCAGCTTTCCTTTGATACCAAAGCGGTGCGTGCCTCTCATGGGAGTGACACGAAGGTAAACGAGATCACCAGGGACATACTCCATGTTCGTGTGCTTTCTATCATAATTGCTCTTCTGGCGACTTTGAGCAATCTTCAGATTTTCAAGAATGATGTGAACTTTCTCCTCCGCTTGAGTTACAATGTCGGGCCAAACAATATTCTTTCACCTGCGCCCGACCAACCAATCGGAGTTCTGCATTTGCGACCATAAAGAGCCTCAAATGGTGCCATCTTTAGACTTTTCTGGAAGCTGTTATTGTAAGAGAATTCAGCATAAGGAAGACATTCTTCCCACTTCATGCCGAAAGAGATAACGCAAGCATGGAGCATATCTTCTAGAATCCGATTAATCCTTTCCACTTGTCCTTGCGACTGAGGGTGGTAAGCTGTGCTGAAGTTTAATTTTGTTCCCAAAGCATTTTGGAAACTTCCCCAGAACTTGGAAGTAAAGATGCTTCCACGGTCTGAGCTGATCTCAAGAGGAACTCCATACAGAGAGACAATTCTGTTGATATATAGCTCAGCCAACTGAATTGCAGAAATTATTTCTTTGACTGGAAAGAAGTGAGGTACTTTGGAAAGCCTATCAATGACAACAAAGATTGCATTGTTGCCCTTTTGCGACCTTGGAAAACCAGTGATGAAGTCCATCTCTACTTTCTCCCATTTCCATTCCAGAGGCTTCAATGGGTGTAGAAGACCGGAAGGTTTCTGATGGACAGCTTTAACTCTGCGACAAACATCACACTCCGAGACATACTTGGCACAATATCGTTTCAAACCAGGCCACCAATATTGTGTTTTCAAGTCCATGTACATCTTAGTGCTGCCAGGGTGGATAGAAAGAACAGAATCATGCGCCTCCTTGAGAACTTGCTCTCTTAAACCCGGGTAATTCGGAACAAACATCCGGTGTTCAAAGAAAAGAGTGCCTTGGTCATCTACGTGGAAAGACTCGTACTTCGGAAGTTGAATGTTGGAGATGATCTTTTTAGTGTAAGGATCCCCAAGCTGAATGGAACGGACCTTTTCTTCCAAGAGAGGTGTTGCTAGAAGGTTCAGAAGATACCCTTGATCCACAATTTCAAGGTTGAGCTTGCGGAATTCCTCGCACAAAAGAGGTTGTTGTTCTTCCACCATGAGGTTGTTGACATAAGCTTTTCGGCTGAGAGCATCTGCCATGACATTGGCTTTGCCCGGAGTGTAGTTGATGGTCAAATCAAAATCATTAATTGTTTCAATCCACCTCCTCTAACGAAGGTTGAGATCAGGCTGTGTGAAGATATACTTCAGACTCTTGTGATCAGAAAAGATCTCACAACGGTTGCCAAGCAAGTAATGCCTCCATACTTTCAAAGCAAAGACAACTGCTCCGAGTTCGAGGTCATGTGTAGGATAGTTGATCTCATGCGTCTTCAACTGTCGAGAGGCATAAGCAACAACTTGCTTTTCTTGCATAAGGACCGCACCCAATCCTTGCAATGAAGCATCATAGAAAATCTGGAAAGGCTTTGATGTATCTGGAGGAACCAAGACTGGTGTGGAAGTGAGCTTCTCTTTGAGTGTTTCAAAGCTTGCTTGACATGCAGGAGTCTAAAGATATTTCTTGCCTTTCTTGAGGAGATCGGTAAGAGGCTTCGCAATCTTTGAGAAGTTTTGAACGAAGCAACGACAGTAACTGGCCAAACCAAGGAAACTTCGGACTTCTTTGACATTTATGGGTGGAAGCCAGTCCATAATTGTCTTAATAGTTTCTGGGTTGACGGCAATGCCCTTGGCAGATATGACGTGACCAAGGTACGTGACTTGAGGCAGCCAAAACTCACACTTGGAGAACTTTGCATACAGGCGGTTCTCACGAAGTTTGTTTAGGACACACCGAAGGTGTTCTTCATGTTCTTCCTTTGACTTAGAATAGACTAGAATGTCATCCAGATAGACCACAACGAACTTATCAAGATACTCCATGAAAACCGAGTTCATAAGCCTCGAGAAGGTGGCAGGTGCATTGGTGAGACCGAAAGACATGACCGTGTACTCATACAGGCCATAGCGGGTGGTGAAAGCTGTTATGGGAACATCTTCCTTGCGGATCTTGATTTGATGATAACCACTTCTCAAATCAAGCTTAGAGAATACCATAGCTCCAGCTAGCTGATCGAAGAGATCATTAATCCGCGGAAGGGGATATTTATTCTTGATGGTTTTAGCATTGAGTGCCCGATAGTCAACACAAAGTCTATCAGTCTTGTCTCGCTTCTTCACAAAGATGGTTGGACTACCCCAAGAAGAAGTACTGTGCTGAATGAAACCCAACTTCTCTTGTTCATCCAACTGACGTTTAAGTTCAGCCAACTCAGCAGGACCCATTTTATAAGGCCGCTTGGAGATAGGAGCGGTGCCAGGTTCAAGTTCAATGACAAACTCAACCTCACCATCCGGAGGCATACCTGGCAACTCTTCAGGAAAGACATCTGGGAACTCACAGACTACAGGAACACTCTGAATACCTTCCATAGCATCATCATTCGGAGCCGCCAAAGAATAAAGCTGAATTGCAGGAGTCAGACTTGGAGAATAGACTATATGGCCTTCAGGAATTTTCAGAGAAACCGAACGTTCAGCACAATCAATCACAGCTGCATTTGCTGTCAACCAATCCATGCCCAAGATAACATCAATATCAGAATTGCCCAGAATAATTAAGGAAGCCGGAAACGAAGAGCCACCAATCTCCATTTGATTGCCATGGCTGATATGAGCAGCCCTCATGTTTGACCCAGGAGATTGTACCACAAGACGGGTTAGTAAAGGAACCATAGCCAGATCTTGCTCATGAGCAAACTTGTGAGCAACAAAAGAATGCGGAGCACCAGAATCAAACAAAACTCATGCAGGAACTGAGTTAACAGGAAGCATACCCATGACAACTCCAGGTGCATGCTCAGCTTGAGCGGCGTTGACACAGTTGGCACGAGCAACCGTAGACCCCGGCTTAGTGTTGATGTTGAGAGCCCGAGGTGGAGGTGCACGAATCATAGGAGCACTTGCCGCAGGTCTTGGAGGTGGTGGTGGAAGAGCTTTGTTGTTCATTGGACAATTCCAGTGCTTATGCCCAGTGTTTCCACAAGTATAGCAAGCACCAGGTGGACGTGGAACAACGTAGCCAGGGACTCCGCCAGGCGCTCCAGGGTAGTTGTGGTTGTAGCCCCTGGGAGCCGCAGTGAAGGAGTTTGGTGGCCTTGGTGCGTAGCTTGACGGTCTTGGTGGAGCAGGGAGCGACGGTGGGTTGTTAGGAACCCAGACACGACGCTTAGAAGGAGCTGTCATAGCAGAAGAGCTTGTTGTATCACGGCTGTGTTTCTTTGACTCCTCAAACACTTGCCTACTTGCTTCTTCCTGCAGAGCTGTGTGTTGAAGTTCCAGAAAAGATGCCGGCCTTGCATGAGTGATTGCATATTTGATGGAAGCATTGAGGCCTTGCCGAAACCTCTTTTGCTTCTTCTTGTCATCAGAGATCTCATCGCCACCATAACGAGACAGGTTCATGAAGTTTCTGATGTAGGTGTTGACATTGTCAGTGCCCTGCTTGAGGTTGAGAAACACTTCCTTCATCCTTTCCATGACAATTTCTGACAGATATTGCTCTTTGAAAGCAGTAGTGAATTGCCCCCAAGTAGGCTGAAAACCAGAAAGATCTGCCTTGAGGTAATTTTCCCACCAGAGAGCTGCATCTCCCTTCAGAAGGTGAGTAGCACACTTGACCCATTCTTGCTCGGGAACATCCGCAGTCATCAGCAACCTTGACACTTCACGAAGCCAATCATCCGCATCAAGTGGCTGATCAGACACCTCAAATTGGCGTGGGTTGAACTTGAGAA
Organism: Avena eriantha; assembly: GCA_910589775.1. Classification (NCBI taxonomy): domain Eukaryota; kingdom Viridiplantae; phylum Streptophyta; class Magnoliopsida; order Poales; family Poaceae; genus Avena; species Avena eriantha. The sequence continues at coordinate 472,435,506 of OU342742.1, read as the reverse complement.
AACTCTTGATGTCTCCTCGCTTGGGAGGTGGAGGTAGCGGAACAAACTCATTCCTCCTCACGCTTTCCTCGAAGCGTTGCTGGTTTTGCTGCATAGTGCCCAGCGCATTTGCAATACTTGCCAAAGCAGCCCCAAGTTCAGGTGGTATGTCCTCCTCAGAACGGCGTGGTGGTGCCATCCTGTGATTGATATAAAACACAAGTCAGTACTATAATGGAGAATGATAATAATCCAAAATAGTACCAAAATGGAATTAATCAAGATTAAGGAATGCAATTCACTGAGATGATATTAAAATATCAACAAAGTTCAAGGCAATTAGAAGATACTAAGCATAACGCACACGACTGAACAAGGAGTGTGGTATACAACTAACAAAGAAAAAAATTCCGCAAATTTCGGCATTAAAATACCACTATATGCGCAAAACCACTTAACAAATCAAGATTAGTAACTCTACTAGTTCAATATACAAGAGCAATGATAGAAGTAGTGGTATGGTCGCGACTCCATCCCGCACTCAAATCATTACTCCGCACATGAATCAGTAAAACACATATCCCAACACCTTCTTCTTAGATGAACCTAAAGATTGGTAACTACGGAAACGAACACCCCAAACAAGATAACGTCGGATAACAAAGAGTAAGATAGATCGCATCGGTGTACAACGAATCAGAATAGATCGCGTCGATTTACAAAGGCCTGTCGGTATGGAATGTACCAACAGTTGATAACAAAAAGGCAGATAGTGATAACATTTGGATGCAACAAATAGACAAGGAATTCACAGACGCACGCACACACACACAAACACAAACATAACCTATGGTACTACAGAACCCAGAACACGTGAATCCTAGTTTGAATTTTTAGAAGAGGATTGAAAACGTTACACTTCCTTACCAGAAAAAGGGTGGGTGGGTGGGTAAGAAAAAAATGGAAGCAGTCCTACTCTCACGTTTGTTTTTCCCTAGTATACATAACTACCAAAATATTTGCTAGACTGACAACGACCATTTTGGCTGAGACCCTGAAGGGCGGGATGGCTCTGATACCAATTGTAACTACCTCGGTGAATTACGCTCTTAGTTAATACCTGGTTGAACGAAAGTGGTTAAAATAGTACGGTGGGGCCCAGGGCCACTCACGGTAGACCTTTCGGCCATCCTAACCACTTTCAGACAACGTGACAAGAACGAGCGGCGTAATCGGCAGGCGAAGGGATCAACTACATACACAAATGAGTATGTATGCTAGCCACATACAACAGTCCTCAGAGCCATTCCATCTAAAAGAAATAGAAATATTGCAACGCCATACGGCAAGATCCAAATGTCCTAGATAGATATAATAATTTAGGATAGCTCCTCATACATCACACATCAGAGTATCAGGCGGAAGCGGAAAACAGGATCCGAGTACGGATAAGAAGCAAATTAGCATAAGATGCCCCATAAATAAACACATCCCGCCCACAGATCTCACGGATCCCCGTTCCCGGAATCTCTACACCGAATGATCGTTGCCAACATCATCTGTCTCTTCCACCCAGTATCCATCTTGCGGGTACATCTGTTCATCTGAATCAAACAATTTACCGTGTGAGACCCTAGGGGTACTCAGCAAGTCTTTATGCCGCTAAAGGGGACACAACCTGGGGTGACGCAATTGCAGCAAAAGATAATACCTAACAATTCTACAGATACTCGCTAACCTTCCGCCTAACCAATGATATACGGAAGTCCGTGAATTAAGAACAACAGTTATAACAGTATAATTAACAGATCCATCCTCCTCCTCGCTTAAAAGTAAAGGTTATGCAGTACTTGGGATTCAATTTAATGCAATCGCGACTCGATGATGCAAGAATAAGAGAGAGGCAATAGGTATTGTATGTATGCAAGAATGTGGTAGTGCTTGCCTGGCAGCTCAGTTGAAGCGAGAGATGGATCTGGGTAGTACTCCTGTGATTCCTGGTAATTCTCCTGCTGGGCGTCTATTCGAAGAAGAACCAAACAAACAAGGGCCAACATAAATAAAGTGCACAAGCATATGAATTAAAATGCGACAAGCAAACAAGCATGCCATGATGAATGATGCACAATTTTACATGGCATTAAAGTAGCATGGCAAGGGTGAGGTGTGGTGCAAGAATTAAAGCAATTTATTATTTATTAAACCAAGTTTTATTATCATAAAGAGTTCAGATTTTTAATAACAACATGATGCATGCTTCAATTCAGAACAAGGACTGCATAGATAGAACGGGCTCGTCGCGCTGATCGATTTAGACATATTATTTGCCCAATTTGGAGTTATAGAATTAAAGTTATTAATTAATTAAGGAAAAGGGCATTTTATTGTAATTTTAATCCTCTCGAAAATTTAAAGTGTTCAAAACATATTTTGAATGGCATATTTGAATTCCTCACATTTTTCTGATTCCAAAACATATATCATTTGTATTATTTGGATTTGTATTTTAAAAATTATTTAAATCTGATTTGAATTTGAATTTAAATCAAATTGGAAAAGGTTTAATTAAAAACAGACACAGGAGAATACTTTTGTCACCCAGGCGAATCTAGCCACAACCACTGACGGGTGGGCCTTGCGCTGACTAGGGCCACACGCGCGAAAAACATTTTCTACCGCGGCCTGGCTAGCCCATGCGACTGCGGGATGGGCCAACTGGCGCAGGCCCACGTGACAGCGGTGAGGATGGCAGGGGGCTGACAGGTGGGGACAGGCTGGACCGCGGGTTACGGCACGAGGAACCTGAGGGATTTTCGGCAAAATTGCCAGGGCGGCTGACTAGTGGGCCAGGAGGTACCGCGGGTTGAGATGAAAATAAAAAGAGGGGGCTTAATATAAATCTACCTCGGCCCTGGTACTGTTCTTCTTCTCCTCGGTCTGACGAGAAATCGGCGCGCGGCACGGGGCGGGGGATCGAACCCAGGTCGCGGGCATGCGAGCTGAGGGGGCTAACCAGTGCGGTAGGGCGAGGGGAGTTGACAGCAGAGGGTTTGGGGCCTAGGTAAGCTCGCTGCGGCGCGGAAAGCCTGCAGACTCCGGCGAGCTCTGGCACGGTGGGCGTTCGACGAAACGAACGGCGGGGCTAGGGCGGTACGGCGAGGCGGAACATGTCAGGGAGAAAGAGGGGCTCACCGCGGGCTCGGCGGCGGGCTCGGATCGAAGCGAGGAGCTGCGGAGCGGGGAGATCGCTGGCGCCCCAGATCTAGGGTTTGCTGCAGAGCGGTGAGGTACTGGCGGTGCTGGGGATCCCTTCTTCGCGTTGGCGTGAACAGGGTGGTGCAGTGGACGGTTCTCGGTCTTCCAGGCCTCCTCCACGTCGCGCAGGCCGGCTGGATCGACGGGGCAACGCGGTGCTGGCGGCGAGCGGCGGCAGGAGCTGGGCGTCGGGGAGGAAGTAGGGGAAGAAGAGGGGAGGTTCGGGGTGGATCTGGCGGTGCGGGAGGCGTGTGAGAGGAGGAGAAAAGGAGGGAGAGGAAGGAGGGTTGCCGTGTGGGCACGGGCAGGTAAAGGTGGCCTCAGCCTTTTCCTTCTTCTCCTCGGGCACGTGCTAGCTCAGTCTGGGAGCAAGTAGGGCATGGCAGGGGAGGCTGCAGGTGGGCCAGGGGAGGGGGAGACGCCGCAGTTGGGGCCAGCATGTCAGGAGAAAGAAAGAGAGGAGAGGGGGTAGCTCGGGCTAGGGTAGATGGGGCTCGGGTTAGGGCTTTTCTTAGGTTAGATAGAGGGTTAGGGTTAGCTGAGGTGGGCCAGGGAGAGAGAGGGGCTTGGCATGGGGTTCATGCTAGAGAGAGAGAGAGAGAGTAAGAGAGAGGAGGGCTTAGGGTTTAGTAGAATTAGGGTTAGGAGAAAATTAGAGAGAGAGAATAGCTAGGTTAGGTTTTATTAGGTATTTAGATTTTAATTTTGTTTATGAGGCCATACCAAGAAGGACCATGGAGCTTGATCTTGCTTGAGCTAATGTGGAAGGGAAACAAGAAAGAAAAAGGAAGAAAAGAAATAGGTGGAAAGAGTGTCATATGATCATGCATGTAGAAAATAAAATAAAAGAAAGAGATGTGGGTGAGACTATGGGGATGGTGGAATGGTAGGAGATGGTTCCCCAAGATAGGATCCATTAAATCAAAAGAAAAACCAATGGGGTAAAAGGTGGTGAAGAAGTTTGCATGGCCCATGCAAGATAATAATGCCATGCTTTATTTTGTGAAAAAAAAATATTATGGCATTATTCTCATGCATTTCCAAGAAGTGGAATAAAAGCCAAGCAAAAGAATTTAAAGGTTTTGATCCACCCCAACCCACATGAGCTAGAATAAAATATCAAAAGAAATACAAGCTCATGGTTAATGGGATGGTGGAATTATAAGGTGGTGGAATGAAAATAAAAGATATGCCCCCAACTCAACTTGGGCATTTAAACAATATATCAATAACCAAATAGAATATCAAGAGGCAAATACACTTTATAATGCATATGAGAGGAGAACCAAAAGAAAGAGGGTTTTATATGATCCTCAAATGCAATATGGCATGATGACATGAGCATGATATAATTATGATGCAACAATTAATATATATGAAGTACCCAATATCTTACTAGGACAAGTAGCATTACAATTGTTAGACAATTGGGATGCTACATACTCGTTGTCTGCAGCTGGTCACGATGGCCCGTAGGGCACTGTCGATCGAATCAAAGCTTAGGGCTGGCCGAATCAAAGCTCAGGGTGGTGGAGGAGGCGGAGAACGTGGGGCCGCGCTCGACAGCAGCCCAATGGACCTGCACGGGAGTCGCGAACAACCCGGTGGACTACGTGATTCGGCAGGGGAAGTTGGCGGTCGGCGGAGAATAGATTCCCCGCGCCTAGGGTTCTGGAGACGGTGGGGATGTGGTGCTGGCAACGGCGGGGAGCTTTCAGGTTGCGCGCGGGAGGTTACAAGACGACGGTTGGCGTGTGCGCCCTCGGGCAGAAAGATTGCGGCGTGCTGTAGTCCGCGCCGTATATATGCCGCGCATGGAGGACTATTTGTGAGCGTGCTGCAGACATTTTGGATCAGTAATGCTACACTTAAGGAATACATTTACGGACTAGACTTACAGACACCAGGTGGTTTAGCCCGATTGGTGAGCATGCATCGGTTATTCCGTTTTCCCCTCAGCCAGAATCACACAAGTGTTCATGATATACCAAAGAATTTCTTGGTTCCAAAATCTAGTTGGTCCTCTTACAATAACAAATTGGGTTGCAAAATCCCAAATGCTCTTTTCACATCTTTTCTAGCCACCAACTTGTGCATTATGAAAATCAAGTTTTTTCTTACCTTGCGGTTTGACAATTGGCTTCACAAATGTGCACTACCTAGAATAGATATCGTCGGCAAGGTAGTAGGCGTAGTTGTATTTGTGGCTGTTTGCTTCAATCTCCACTGGTGGACCTTCACCCAATGCTACCCGTGTCACCAGTGGTGATCGTTGGAGGACATTGATGTCACTGCAAGAACCGGGCACCCAAAAAAACATGTCAAATCCAAGTCTCATGATCATCCACGACTTCAAGAATGACAGTGTTATCTTTTTTGTATACTTTGAACTGTTCGATGCCATGTTGTAGGACAGTTATTCCAACTCCAATATATACAATCAATTGAGCCGAGCATACCAATAGGACATGTAAAACTAAAACATAGAAACGTGCACATCAACTAGTTGATGTGACGACATACCTCACAGTAACTTTGTCAAATACCTTCCGTGCCTGGTGGTGCTCATCGTCTGTAGCTGGTCACGGTATCCATGCCTGGTGGTGCTCATCGTCTGCAGCTGGTCACGGTGGCCCGCAGGGCGCTGTCGATCGAATCGAAGCTTAGGGCTAGCCGAATCAAAGCTCAGGGTGGTGGAGGAGGCGGAGAACGGGGGGTCGCGCTCGACAGCGGCCAAATGGACCTGCACGACAGCGAGTCGCGAACAACCCAATGGACTACGTGATTCGGCAGGGGAAGTTGGCGGCCGGCGAAGAATAGATTCGCACGCCTAGGTTTCTGGAGACGGTGGGGATGTGGTGCTCGCAGCGGCGGGGATCAGGTCGTGCGCGGGAGGTTACAAGACGACGGTTGGCGTGCGCGCTCTCGAGCAGAAAGATTGCCGTGTGTTGTAGTCCGCGCCGTATATATGCCACGCGCAGAGGACTATTTGTGAGCGTGTTGCAGACATTTCTGGATCAGTAATGCTACGCTTAAGGAATACTTTTATGCACTAGACTTACGGACACCAGGTGGTTCGGCCCGATTGGTGAGCATGCAGCGTTTATTCCGTTTTCCCTCAGCTAGAATCACACAAGTGTTCATGATATACTAAAAAATTTCTTGGTTCTAAAATCTAGTTGGTCCTCTGACAATAACAAGTTGGGTTGCAAAATCCCAAATGCTCTCTTCATATCTTTTCTAGCTACCGACTTGTGTATTATGAAAATCAAGTTTTTTTCTTACCTTGCGGTTTGACAATTGGCTTCACAAATATGCACTACCTAGAAATAGATGTCGTCGGCAAGGTAGTAGACGTAGTTGTATTTGTGGTCGTTTGCTTCAATCTCCACTGGTAGACCTTCACTCACTGCTACCCGTGTCATCAGTGGTGACCGTTAGAGGACATTGATGTCACTACAAGAACCGGGCATCCAAAAAAATCTCAAATCCAAATCTCATGATCATCCACGACTTCAAGAATAACGGTGCTATCTTTTTTTGTACCCTTTGAACTGTCTATGCCATGCTGCAGGACAGTTATTCCAACTCCAATACATACAATCAATTGAGCCAAACATACCGATAGGACATGTAAAACTAAAGCATAGAAACGAGCACATCAACTAGTTGGCATGGCGGCATACCTCACAGTAACTTTATCAAATACCTTCTGTGCGTGGTGGTGCTCGTCGTCTGCCTGGTCACGATGGCCTGCAGGGCGCTGTCGATCGAATTGAAGCTTAGGGCTGGCCAATTCAAAGCTCAGGGTGGCGGAGGAGGCGGAGAACGGGGGTCGCGCTCGACAGCGGCCAAATGGACCTGCACGGTGGCGAGTCGCGAACAGCCCGGTGGACTACGGGATTCAGCAGGAGAAGTTGGCGGCCGACGGAGAATAGATTCCGCGCGCCTAGGTTTCTGGAGATGGTGGGGATGTGGTGCTGGCAGCGGCGAGGAGCTTTCAGGTCGTGCGCGGGAGGTTACAGGACGACGATTGGCGTGCACGCCCTCGAGCAGAAAGATTGCCGCGTGGTATAGTCCGCGCCGTATATATATGCCGTGCGTGAAGGACTATTTTCTGGATGCACTGCGTTTTTTTTTTTTTGACTTGTGCTAGAGCATCGTTTTTGCCTCCCGGACATAAAAAATGCACCACGGCCATATTTTGGGCATCTGTTGTAACGAGACGACCACATCCCATGCCGGGTCCAAGCTTGCACAGGGCACCGCACCTGCACAGAATGTGTGTCAAGGTCAAGAGCTCAGCTCTCAGGGTAGGTGAAAGATAATGTGGACGTCCTCCTCCTCGCCAACAACAAATCCTTGCCTGCTTCTCACTCTCGATCGGGTGGGTGGGTGTGCAGTCGCTGGGTATATATAGAGGCGCCTTCGTCTTGTAACCCTAACTCCTAAGGGCAGTGCGTACCATGCTCAGGACAACTCGATCCCTGTCGCTAGGCAAGGAGGAGTCGCATATATGCTGGGTGTAGAACAAAAAATAATTTTGAGCAGAAGAAGTCTCGAGTTAGTAAGGGAGAGGTCTCGATCGAGGATGGATCGAGAGTTCCACCGGGTGATGACGAGCCTGCGTCGCGAGAGCTCGCTATGGCGTCGCGACTCGAACGTGTTCTCGCGGACGTCGTCGCGGTTCCAGGACGAGGAGGACGACGAGGAGGCGCTGCGGTGGGCGGCGCTGGAGCGGCTGCCGACGTACGACCGCGTGCGGCGCGGGATCCTGAGCGTGGAGGAGGGCGGGGAGAAGGTGGAAGTGGACGTGGGGAGGCTTGGCGCGCACGAGAGCCGCGCGCTCATCGAGCGCCTCGTCCGCGCCGCCCCCGACGACCACGAGCTCTTCCTCCTCAAGCTCAAGGAGCGCATGGACAATGTCGGCATCGAGTACCCCACCATCGAGGTCAGGTTCGAGAAGCTGGAGATCGAGGCCCAGGTGCGTGTCGGCAGCCGCGGGCTGCCCACGCTCATCAACTCCGTCACGAACACACTCGAGGTACCCTGGTAGTATCGTAGGCCAAGCGCTTAGCTTTAATTCGTTACTACTACAAATCCACCATTCCAACATCTTCATCATAATTAACGACCAACTGCTTTGTTGCTGGTTCCGCGATGGAGGCGACACTGGTCGTCCTCTTTTCTTACGGTTACCTTGCGCTTTATGCAATGGAGACAGCCACGTACGTAGCGAAAATGTGAGGTTGCGTCCTGCGTGCTTGCAACCTGTGCCAATCGAGTAGGGGTTTTGTTTTTTTGCTGTCACAACTCACAAGCTCTCTCTCCGCTTTTCTCAGCTTCATCACACGCCTCGACAGAGCGCGGTCGGTGGGTGTGAGTGACCTGCTTCTCCCTGCGCAGCCTTTTCTCGGATGATTCAGACGGACACCCCACCAAACACACGTTGCAGAGCCGACTACCAATTTTTTGTTGGGTTTCTAGCTAGTATCGAGTTGGTGCCGTCGTTAGAGCATCTCCACCCGGTTCCCACGACGCCGTTCCCAAGATGTTTTTTTCGTCCGGTTGACGATTTTTCATCCAGCCGCGTTCTCAGGATGTCGGTTTTGTCCGGATTTGGTCTAACTTTCGTCCAGAGTTCCCAGGCCGATCCCAGGGCATCGAGAACGCCTGGGAACGCCGGATGAAGCGAAAACAAGGGCGGGCCAGTCCTGTCGACGAGACATCCTATTTCCCACCACCAGTCGCCTCTCCCGCGGCGAAAGATCCCCCAGCTGCTCTGTCACCATACTTGCGCGGGTGAAGCTCCACCGATTTAAGTCGAAGTCGCGCCTGTAGATAGGTCTGCCGCCATCGCCGCACCTTCCCCCCTCGGCCTAGGCCACCTTTCGCCGCCCCTCCTTCGCCGTAGCTCAGCCACGCTTCGAGCTCCCCTCGTGAACTTTGAGATCAATGGGCACCACTATAACAAGAGATACTATCTTGCAGATGGCATCTATCCAAGATGGCCAACATTTGTGAAGACTATCTCAAACCTGATACTCCCCAAGCATGCTCAGTATGCCAAGGAACAAGAAGCTTGCAGGAAGGATGTGGAGCGGGCATTTGGTGTGCTCCAACAGAGGATCGCAGTTGTCCGATTCCCTGCTATAACCTGGTCGAAAGATCAGATGTGAGAAGTGATAAATTGTTGTGTGATCTTGCACAACATGATCATTAAGGATGAGAGGAAGGACCTAGTGAGTTTGGTCGAGCAGAACGAGCCATACTATAGAAAGGGACCTCTTGCACAGCCTGATCACCAGGTGTCGCCAACCTGGGCTGCCTTCATCGCCATGTGTCAGGAGATCCGAGACCCGGTAGTGCATCAACAGTTGCAGGATGATCTGGTTGAGCACCTATGGACACACGGTGGCAACAGATAGATGCCTAGCATGATTGGCCGAACAAGGCCGAAATATGTTATATTTTCATTGTTCGCCGAACTATGTTTAATTTAATGCCGAACTATGATTAATTTCATGCAGAACTATGCCGAACATTGCTCTATATTCATATTATGCCTAAATATGCTAAAAACTGGTCGAATCTGAGCTGAATTTGGGCGAAAACACGCCGACCTGGAAACACGGACTGGGAACGCGAGTGGCAAACTGGGCCTCCAGACCGAAAACTAGCTCCGTTCGACGCTAAATAGCGTCGGATTTTGGTCTGAGAACGCCCAACGAGTGAAGATGCTCTTACCATTTTCGAGTATGTTTGTCTTTGTCGCTTTCCAGACCTTCTCCTGAGAGGGCTTCGACATTATTAAACTACTGAGCTGCCACCACCTCAATATTCAAGTCCTAATTCTCTTCTACCCTCCGTACAAAGTCCTGATCCTTTTTCTTATGGGATGGGAAAAGAAGAAGAGAAAATTCGATCCCAACTTCAAATTCTCTCTCTCTTTTTTTGGGGTGACTTCAAATTCTATCTACTTCTTTTTTTGAGAGCATCAAATTCTATCTACTAGATTGACTCCAAACTTGGCAACGACGGGCCCGGCCCGCAACCCGAACTTTGTTTCTTTTTCTTCGAGTGGCCCGCGACGGAACTTCCTCGGCCTGACCATTAGACCCGCCGTCCTTCCACCCACCTCCACCCACGGCCACTGGCACCAGCACCGGCACGCCACCGCCGCAGCCGCAGCCGTTTCCTACCTCTTGTCACAGCCACCGCCTTGGAATCCCTTAAAACACCACGCCATGACGCGAAGTCGTCACGTCTCGGCCGCTCGCCTCTGCGGCATTCCGTCGACCGTATGGCGTGCGCGCATATGCAGGACTTGTATGTGGCCTCCTCGTTTCGCCGGTGCCACCGCATACGCTACTTCACTGGAAGAACTATGTATTTCGTTTCCTATACCTGAGCTTGTTGATTGTTTGCTGCGCTCCAGGCCATCGGGAACGCGCTCCACATCGTCCCCAGCCGGAAGGAGGCCATGACCGTCCTCCACAACGTAAGCGGTATCATCAAGCCCCGGAGGATGACGCTGCTGCTGGGGCCTCCTGGCTCCGGAAAGACGACGCTGCTGCTGGCGATGGCCGGGAAGCTCGATAAGGAGCTCAGGGTCTCCGGGAAGGTCACCTACAACGGCCACGGGTTGGACGAGTTCGTCCCCCAGAGGACCGCTGCCTACATCAGCCAGCATGACCTCCACATTGGGGAGATGACCGTGAGGGAGACACTGGCATTCTCCGCACGATGCCAAGGTGTTGGCACCAGATACGGTATGCTGCCTAATTATTTGGACTGTGATCTTTTTATGTTATATATCAGTTGCGAGATAACCTTCTGAGACTTTTCATTTTGCTTGTTCTAGAGATGCTTACTGAGTTGGCGAGAAGGGAAAAGGCAGCCAACATCAAGCCAGATCATGATATCGATGTCTACATGAAGGTGAGGATCCCATACCATTTTAGAGTATATTGTACTTGTCTATCAGTAAAGTAAGTTAACACTTGCTTCTTTATTTTACTCCCTGTAGGCCTCAGCTATGGGAGGGCAAGAATCTAGTATTGTGACAGAATACATACTCAAGGTATAGTCTGCTACCTGTTGGGTCCAACTGAAGCACTGAAAGGATTTCTTATGGGAATTTGTTCATTAATACAATGATGACTTCTCAATTTCTCATGTCTGCTACTCTGTTACGTAACTGCAGATATTAGGATTGGATATATGTGCTGACACGTTGGTAGGCAATGAGATGCTAAGGGGCATATCTGGTGGACAACGGAAGCGTGTCACAACAGGTATATTTTCACCAAAGATGAGGTTCATTTTATATTTACACAGTAACGATAGATATGCATTTATTTTTTCTCATCACAAGTGCTCTTTACGAAATCCCTAATCGACTTATGTATCTTCGATGCACAGGTGAAATGCTTGTTGGTCCAGCAAAAGCTCTTTTCATGGATGAGATATCCACTGGACTGGATAGCTCAACCACATACCAGATAGTGAATTCTCTTAGGCAGACTATCCACATCCTTGGAGGAACTGCAGTCATCTCCTTGCTCCAGCCAGCTCCTGAAACATACAATTTGTTTGATGATATTATACTCCTCTCTGACGGGCAGGTTGTGTACCAGGGTCCCCGAGAAAATGTGCTTGAGTTCTTTCAGTTCATGGGCTTCAAATGCCCGAGCAGAAAGGGTGTTGCTGACTTTTTACAGGAGGTATGTGTCTTATCTATAAGTTCTTATGACGGTTAGCGATTCTCATATTTTTGAAGAGGATGGTACTGAAATATCCGAAATAATTGAAAAGGTGACATCAAAGAAAGACCAGGAGCAGTACTGGTACAGGGGTGACAAGCCATACCGTTTTGTGCCTGTGAAGCAATTTGTGGATGCATTCCGTTCCTTCCATGTGGGCAAGTCAATACAGAACGAGCTGAAAGAGCCATTTGATAGGACCAGGAGTCACCCAGCTGCTCTGTCTACTTCAAAGTTTGGTGTCAGCAGGATGGAGTTGCTCAAAGCCACTATCGATAGAGAACTTCTACTCATGAAGAGGAATGCATTTATGTACATATTTAAAGCTGTCAATGTAAGTTCGTATCTCTGATGTGTTTGCTTTGATTATTTGGATGGAGATGGTTAGATGGTATCTTTCTGAACTTTTTGCATCATTGCAGCTAACTCTAATGGCATTCATCGTGATGACCACATTTTTCCGTACCAACATGCGCCATGATGCTACTTACGGACAGATCTATTTGGGGGCACTGTTCTTTGCTCTCGACACGATAATGTTTAATGGTTTTGCGGAGCTTGGCATGACCGTCATGAAACTTCCTGTCTTCTTCAAGCAGAGGGATCTTCTTTTCTTTCCTGTATGGGCCTACACCATACCATCGTGGATTCTTCAGATCCCTATCACGTTTGTTGAAGTCGGAGTTTATGTTTTCACCACATATTACGTCATTGGATTTGATCCCAGTGTAAGCAGGTAAGACACTGATGCAGACATCAATTTCTTTACCCAATTATATTGATTCTTAAGTGGTGATTCTATCTTTGTGAGCAAATATATTGAATACTTTACAAGAAATGAACTAGCTCTGTGAAGTCTGAATGATTTCCTTTATTGCTCAGGTTCTTTAAGCAGTATCTGCTGTTGCTTGCGATCAATCAGATGTCATCTTCACTCTTCCGCTTCATTGCTGGAGTTGGAAGAGACATGGTTGTATCCCACACCTTTGGACCCTTAGCATTGTTGGCTTTTGCAGCATTGGGTGGCTTCATCCTTGCCAGACGTAAGTTACTGGCATGGCCATAATAAAATGAATGTTTCCATCTTTACATGACAACGAGGAACTAAATGTTAATTATACCTTACATGATTCCATCTTACTTATTTCTTCCAGCTGATATAAAGAAGTGGTGGATTTGGGGTTACTGGATATCTCCGATATCATATGCACAAAATGCTATTTCAACCAATGAGTTTCTGGGGCCCAGTTGGAACCAAGTAAGTACACTCTCTCTTGACAAGAAATCGAACTTACCACTACATACGCATAGAAAATTCAGCATTTATTCGCATTATACAGATTCCCCCTGGAGCAAACGAGACCATTGGAGTTACCGTGCTTAAAGCCCGCGGTATCTTTACGGAAGCTAAGTGGTATTGGATTGGGCTTGGTGCCATGGTTGGATACACTCTCCTCTTCAACCTTCTCTACAGCATAGCCCTTTCATCTCTGAGTCGTAAGTCTATATAGAAGACTATTTTTCATTTATCAAGATTATATAATCAACATTTGCAGGTTATATCTTATAGGATAATAACAATAGCTACTTGTTTGTCTTTGCAGCACTAGCAGACTCTAGCCCATCAATGTCTGAAGAGGATTTGAAAGAAAAACGTGCAAATTTAACTGGTCAAGCTACGGAGGTTCATAAGGAAAAGAAATCTAGGAAGCATGAGCTGGAATTATCTCACATTAATGGCCGAAAGTCAGTAATTAGCAGCGTGGATTCTAGTGGTAGCAGGAAGGGATTGGTACTCCCATTTACACCACTGTCACTTACCTTTAACAACACCAAATACTCCGTGGACATGCCAGAGGTAAATTTCCTATTAATTAACAATGAGGGCACATGAATAATCGTATACCCATTACCCAAGTTTTCTTACCAAGTTATATTGCTTTATACTCACAGGCAATGAAAGCACAAGGAGTAATGGAAGACCGCTTGTTGCTTTTAAAGGGTGTGAGTGGTTCGTTTAGGCCAGGAGTACTTACTGCATTAATGGGTGTGAGTGGTGCTGGAAAGACAACCCTGATGGATGTTTTAGCGGGTAGGAAAACCGGAGGATACATAGAGGGGGATATAACCGTCTCAGGCTATCCAAAGAAGCAAGTGACCTTTGCGCGTATATCAGGATACTGTGAGCAAAATGATATTCATTCTCCACATGTTACAGTATATGAATCACTCGTATTTTCTGCATGGCTGCGGCTTCCTGCGGAGGTTGATTCAGTAAGAAGAAAGGTTAGTCAGCTTAATCATAGGCAAATTACCAGTTCTTGATTTCTTCTTTCTCATCTGACTGGAGACCTTACTGGCTGAACTGTGATAACAGATGTTCATTGAGGATGTCATGAATCTCGTAGAGCTCACATCATTGCGGGATGCACTTGTTGGGCTTCCTGGAGTGAATGGTCTATCAACTGAGCAACGCAAGAGGCTGACAATTGCTGTGGAGCTTGTTGCTAACCCGTCGATCATTTTTATGGATGAGCCCACATCCGGTCTTGATGCTCGGGCTGCTGCAATTGTGATGAGGACTGTTAGAAACACTGTTAACACTGGCAGGACTGTTGTTTGCACCATTCACCAGCCAAGTATTGACATATTCGAAGCATTCGATGAGGTGATTAATTCATTATTCTCTGTTTGGGTTGTTATCATTATCTTTACTATTATATAAGGTTGTATGTTGACTATGTGCTTATTGCAGCTTTTCCTGATGAAGAGAGGAGGAGAAGAAATTTATGTTGGTCCAGTGGGCCCAAATTCGTCAAATTTGATAGAGTACTTTGAGGTAAGAAGAGCAAAATCAACAGCTGTAGTGGACGTTGTAACTCTTTTTGCCAGCTAAATCACATCGAACATTTCATTTGTACGTTTTGTCAGGAAATTGAAGGCATTAGTAAGATAAACGATGGATATAACCCAGCAACATGGATGTTGGAAGTGTCCTCTAGTGCCCAGGAGGAAATGCTTGGTATTGATTTCGCTGAAGCCTACAGACAATCAGAACTATATCAGTAAGCCTCCCCACTAGCCATTTGGATGCAGTGTAGTTGGTGTGTGTATTTGAGTGACACTTCTAATTAATTAACATTTTTGCAATTTCAGAAGGAACAAGGAACTCATAGAGGAGCTAAGCACACCACCTCCTGGTTCTAGAGATCTCAACTTCCCTACGCAGTACTCTAGATCATTCACCACACAATGTGTAGCTTGCTTTTGGAAGCAAAACTGGTCATATTGGAGAAACCCATCCTACACAGCAGTGAGATTACTCTTCACCATCGTCATCGCGCTATTGTTCGGGACGATGTTCTGGGGCCTCGGAAGCAAAACGTACATCTTCTTACTGTTATTATGACTGCTTCTATACTTTTGATATAGCAGCTATTTCAAGTAAGTCACTTTCTGACGCCTTACTCATGTTATGATGCAGTAAAAAAGCCCAGGATCTATTCAATGCCATGGGATCGATGTATGCTGCAGTTCTATACCTTGGGGTGCAAAACTCTGGTACTGTTCAACCAGTTGTGGTGGTGGAGCGAACAGTCTTTTACCGAGAAAGAGCAGCTGGCATGTATTCAGCTTTCCCATATGCATTTGGGCAGGTATTTCTCAGCCTCCCTGGCTTACCTATTCCGGCGTATATGTATGACCTTCGAGAATACAATTTCCCTTGCACTAAGTCATGCAACTGCAATTAAATGGAGCGTGCAGTTTATCATGGCTATTCATCAGCATTGTTGAGTTCGTTCAGTCCTGGAACCTAACAATGGCACATTATTTTTTGTAGGTTGCGATTGAATTTCCATATGTCATGGTTCAGGCTCTGATTTATGGCGTGCTAGTCTATTCAATGATTGGATTCGAATGGACTGTTGCCAAGTTCTTGTGGTACCTGTTCTTCATGTACTTCACCCTGCTATATTTCACGTTCTATGGAATGATGGCTGTAGGCTTGACACCGAATGAGAGCATAGCAGCTATCATCTCATCAGCATTCTACAACATATGGAACCTCTTCTCAGGATATCTTATCCCCCGACCTGTAAGTCACCCACTCGATACGTTTTGCTTTTCTGTCAATTACTAGTACTTACCGGTGCTTCATGTGTTTGCGTTACTAATCAACTGAACTTTTACTTCAGAAACTTCCTGTTTGGTGGAGGTGGTACTCATGGATTTGCCCGGTGGCATGGACGCTATACGGACTGGTTGCCTCTCAATTTGGTGATCTCCATCATCCACTTATTGGAGGCGAGAAAGAGCAAACTGTGGCCCAGTTTATCACGGAGTACTTTGGCTTCCATCATGACTTCTTGTGGGCTGTGGCAGTGGTGCACATTGTTTTTACCGTGCTGTTCGCCTTCCTGTTCAGTTTCTCCATCATGAAGTTCAACTTCCAGAGGAGATGAGGGGGCATTCTTTCACATTACTTGTACCTACATCCATGCTGCTGTACAACAGCCAGTGCAAATGCGGAGTTGTTCCTGTAAATGGTATAGAGGTTATTCTCGGACAAATGGTATAGAGGTTATTTTGTCTTTCTAACCTGTAGAAATTCACACATTTATACTCTGTAGGATCTATCTATAGGAAAAAGGCTAAGTGCCTTTTTGAGCCTCCAGCTTCTTCACCGGAGCTCTTGCTGACTGAGCTGATATTTGTCCGAGAATGTAAACCGTGTCCAGTGATGGTTGTCATTTCTGACGAGTACAATGGAGGCAGAATTTTTGTTGAATTTTGAATCCCTTTGTGGAAGACATGGAATTGATGCCCAAACATATCGCCAAGCAATTCTTTGATATCTACTATCTGATTAATAATTAGTTAATGGCAGTGTAAATGTTTTACTACTTGGTGACTTCGTTCTGCTAACCAGAGGCTGACAAACGGGTCCCAGGGAGTGTTTTCCTTCCCTGTTTTTTTTCTGTTTGAGACTTTGAGTTCTCCCGATGAGCCTGCTCGTTGCCGCCAAATCCGATTCCCACTCTGCTTCGCCGTTTCCTCGTTACGACGACGTAGAGGCCAAGTCAGGTGGGTTTCACCAATCCTGTATCCGCCCCGGATTCCATCAATAAATGCTAGCTCCCTCATCTTCCGGTAGCTCTCTTTGCTCTCGCACCGTCCGCTTCGTCCATGGCGGCAGCAGCGTCCATCCCGCAGACCAGCGTCATCTTCCAGCGCTTGATTCCTCACGCAATGATGCGCCCATGCGCGCCCCATGAGATGATCCGCCCGTTCGCCGCCACGCCTGATTACGCCGTGATGCCGGAGTCAGAGCCAGAGTCGGCGGCGCTGGAGCTTTCGGACTTCGAAAAGGTCGGCGACCTCGGCGAGGGTGCCTGCGGCGTGGTTACCAAGGTGCGCCTCCGCGGCTCCGGCGCGTTGTTCGCGCTCAAGACTGCGTACTACTCGGATCCCAACTCGGAGGAGGCGGAGGTGCTCCGCCGCGTCGGCTGGTCGCCGCATCTCGTCCGCTGCCACACCATCTTCCGCGGCGCCGACGACCAGCCCGCGATGCTTCTCGAGCTCAGGGACGCCGGCTCGCTCGGCCGCCTCCTCCACCACCGTGACCGCGGCGGCCTCCCTGAGCCTGCCCTGGCCGAAGTGGCTGCCCGTGCCTCGCGGGCCTATCCCACCACCACTACTCGTGTGGCGTCGCGCACCTCGACCTCAAGCCGGACAAGGATATACTTTTCGGGTATCTTTACTGTGTCTCACTGATCAGGGTGATCCACTTTAAGGTTAGAGTTTTGCTTCACGGACGGCTCAGTTAGAGAGAAGAGACGGAGTCCAGTCCGGCTACGGGAAGGCCCAAAAGGCTTAGCGACATATGCCTGTTAAGTTACTTGTAATTTAAGATATACTCTGTAACTGACTCTTAGTCGTAGCCGGATATGTCTCTCCTATAAACCCTATGCCGGATATCTATATAAGCCGTCCTAGGGTAAGCTTTTAGCGCACCCTCACAATAGTCTACGATCTCAACTCGCATAGGAGAAATCCTTGTAACCCATAATCCGGCTTTGCCGTATTACTGGATTGCTAGCAAGAGTAGGATCCGTCCAACGTCGCCGGATTCGAACCTGGGTAAACTTGTGTGCTCACCGTCCTGGAATACCCTACGTCTCACACGCCTCGAAGAACCCCTCATGGCGTACTTGTCATCAATCTGACGAAAGTTGGTGCCCAGTGGGGCAAGTGAGCTTCGGATCTGCGTTCTGAGCGGAATCTGCAAGAATCGGAATCGGCAAGACCATCGCCGTCGGTCGCGTCCTCTACGCCAGTGACGTCCCTCTCATCGTTCTCGACGAGACTTGGATTCCGGCTAGGGAGGTCGTGACTGCTTACACAATCATGTCTTTTGGCGAGATCGATGTGTATATCGGTTTCGCTGAACCTATCCCACCCACCCCAGCGGTGATGATAGAGGCAGAAGAAATCTCTAGGTCCACTTTGTCCGCAGAGGCGACAGAGTTCCGGATCTCAGAAAACCCTAATCCCACCCAGCCCGCACCCATTGTGGAGATAGTGGAGAAAGCCGAACCTGAAGCAGATCTTGCGGTTCAAGTCGGGTCTGGAGTGGGTCTCCCTAGCGAGGCCAAATCTCAGATCGATCTACCCACTGAGGTCAAAATCCAGGAGGAGAAGGACAACAACCATGGTTCCGGCTCTGCTAACGTCGGAACAGACCAACCTTTCCTGAGGCATAAGTTGAGGCGCATGATGCTGCAAGGCGCAAACATGGATGAGGTTCTCGAGACCATCAGGATTTTTGAGGAAGCCCACGAGGAAAGCCGCAACTACCTCAGGACCCACACGTCGCACTTTGTCGGATATGTTGGATCCGGATCCAGCTCAGCCGATGCTCGAGACAACAAAGACTCGGTGCTGGAGGCGATCGGAACAAACACCAACTTACCCGCATCTTCGGATGACTCGATGACGTCGGCCGATTTCCGAAAGTTCTCCGCGGAATATGAAGAGGAGTTCAACTCCAAAGCTGCAGAAGAAGGAGAAGCCATATATGAAGGATCCGGGGAAAACTCTCCCAAAGCGCAGGATGGCATGGATCTTGGAGATAACCCCGACGTCCAGATGTCCGAAAGTACCGCTTAGAGCTTGACTCTGGGAAACGGACCTAATGCCGTTTTTGCCACCGGCGCTGCCAAGAAGGCAAAGAAGAAGAACAAGACCCCGGCGAAGGAACTTCCAACAGAGGAAGTGATCGCCGAGGAATATGAGAAAGACTCGGATGGAGCACTTATCCTAGAAGAGCCCAAAGAAGCTTCGGTAGATGGACACGTGGTCACTGCAGGTGCCCGTAGACTCATCGATGCTGCTCTAACTACACCCATCCCTATAGCTGCAGAACTTACTGCTGAAAAGCTGGAGGAAAGGGCTCAGGCCCTAGAAGCGCGTCGCCAAGTACTCCTGGATGAAGCCAACAACATCGAGGAAGAGAATAAGCGCATAGCTACTGCGGAGAAGTATATCTCTCTGCAGCATCAGAAGACCCAGAAATGACACACACGTGACAATCAATTTCCGGAAATCCACAAGGTTCTCTTTGAGGGAGATCTAGGGATGCCTCGACTTGACAGTAAGGGAGATTTGGTGTACCCAACACCAGTACAAAACACTGCCGCAGCTCGAGATATCCTGGCAAATAATCCAGGCCCAGAACAAGTCCGATTGAGCATTAAGCTACTCACCAAGGGTCTGGAGCAGCAGAAGGTCGCAAAGTCCGGAAGCAGAAAACTGGTCTCTCAATCTGACCAATGCCGCATGGATCCAGACTGGAATGACGTAAGGCCCCAACGGGTTCCGACCGTCGGGAAGACAACTACTTAAGAACCGGATCTTCAAGGTAGCGCCACATAACTGCACGTGACTAGCGCAACGTTGCCCCAGCCGTGGAGCAAGAGGCAATTGCTGCACTGTATCCGAGAAATCCTCCCCTGCGAGAGTCGAATGATCGCAAGGAAGAAGACAAGGAGAAATGTTGGGAGGAGGACCATCAAAAAATGCCACCTCCTAGACATACAAGCCGTCCGGCTGAACCCCATCGCGATGGGAGTGACGGACAAAGGAACGACGGACACTGTGCCGAGTCAAGCCGGCAGGGGGCTCGTCGCAATGAAGACCCTCCCCGGAACTGGAATAATGATGCTCCGGACGGAGTCCAACGATCAGCCAGAAACAATCCACCTGCTCCACCCTCTCCACCAAGTAGCCATCACAACGGCTCTCAAGGAGGCCAAGGAGGGCGTCGTGGCGGAGGAGGTGGCGGCAGAAGCTGAATTCTGGCTCCAAGGCACCGCGGCTATAGCAAACAACCGAGATGGCGTTCCCTGTCACCAAGTGACGTGAGACACTGGATTAAATCCAACATAGAGGCGCGGCACTATGAAAACGATGATATACGTGGGCCCAAAATGCTTCAGGCCATGAATTTGACAAACACACTTCCCAGAAGGATTTGCTATCTCAAGACACATCCAAGCCTACGATGGTGTGGCTCGACCAGATACTTGGCTCCAGGATTTTTTCTAGGCTTGCTGCATCGCCAAAGGTGGAAACATCTTGGTCGCAACCCGATATCTTCCACTTATGTTGCAGAAGACGGCATAATCATGGCTCAATGAACTTCCGGAGAACACCATCCACAACTGGTATGACATGCAAAGCGCATTTTTTTCAGAATTTTGAAGGCACATACCGGAGGCCCTATACGGTAGGAGACCTACAGCGTTGCACCCAAAAAGCCGAAGAAACTTGCCGAGATTAACTTGGATGATGGATCGACACTAAAAACTCCTGTCAAGGAGTAAATGACCAAAATACAATTGAAGCTTTCATTGCAGGACTCCCAATTGGTTTACTACGTCATCACTTGAAGTGTGACAAGGTCACTGATCTAGGAGATATGATAGAAAAAGCAAGCAAGTGTGTAGATGCTGACGACGACGCATATGGATTACTGAACGCCCTGGCTGTGCCACAGTCAGAAAAACAACCAAAGTAGCAAGCTTAGAAGCGCAAGAACACCTCGGAAGAAAAACCCAACACGGAAACGGCAGTGGTCACTGCTACTTTCGGGTCTGGAGGACGAGGAGGGCACGGCGGTGGCCGCGGACGCAGTCGTGGGACATCAAGAGTCCATGGTAGACGAGACCAGGAACCTAGCAAAACCTATTCCTGGGCCGACATTGCCAACAACCCATGTGTGTATCACTTAGATGCCAGTCGGGGCTCGTCTCACACAAACGCCGAGTGTCGTTTTAATGACGACATCAAGAAACACGATACCGCTGGCTACAGGGCTAAGCGGAAGAAGGGAAAGAAGAATCCCGAAAAAGAGAAGGAGACTAAGGAAGATTCCGACATGAAGGAAGCTGACCCTTCAAATCCCAAGCCGTATGGAAAGAAGAACTTCCCAATGAAAAAAGACACTTACGACACCTTCCTTGGATCTCAACCAGCTAAGGTCAAGAAAGCAGTTCTGCATGAGCTTAACGCAACCGTTTCGGCTGTCCCGCAATTCCTGGACTGGTCAAAAGTGGCAATCACCTTTGACCATGCTAATCATCCGCCTAAGTTGCACAAGCGAGGAAAATATGCCTTAGTCGTCAACCCACTTATTGATGGATATGGTTTCTCCAAGACTCTCATGGATGGCGGCATCAGCATCAATATTCTGTATGTCGAAACGCTACGCCGGATGCGGATCTTAGAGACACAGCTGAATCACAGCTCTGTGATCTTTCACGGAGTTGTCCCGGAAAGACAAGCAACTTCCTTGGGAGAGATCACTTTGGATGTTACCTTTGGAACTCCAAAGAACTATCGGATGGAGGCACTTTCCTTCGAAGTGGTCCCATTCAAGAGCGCGTATCACACTATATTCGGACGTTCGTCTTACTGGGATTTTATGGCTCGTCCGTGTTACATTTACAATATGATGAAAATTCCAGGTCCCAAAGGCGTGATCACCATCAAGGGAGACCCGAAGAAGGCGCGAGAGTGCGAGGACAGAAATGCCGCCTTTGCTGAAGCCGTGTTGCACGCCCAGGAATACCAGGAGATCATGAAGACCATTGATCTGTCCGAGATGCCCGCGACGAAGAAGGAGGTGACAAAGCCGAATCTAGAGTTCAAGGCATTGGAAGAGACGAAGAAGACGCCGTTGAAGGATGATGACCTCTCCAAGGTGACCCAGATAGGTGTAGGCCTAGATAGCGCATAGGAAAGCACGCTCGTCAAGTTCCTCTAAGCAAATCAAGATATCTTCGCATGGCAGCCATCTGACATGACCAGAGTACCTAGGGAACTTGCCGAGCACTCTCTAAATGTACACCTGAATGCTAAACCCGTCAAATAGTCCCTACACCGTTTCAGTGATGAAAAGCGTAAGGCAATAGCTAAGGAACTATCCCGGCTCGAGTTAGCAGGATTCGTAGAAGAGGTCATCCACACCGAGTGGTTGGCTAATCCTGCAATGGCCCCTAAAAAGGACACCACTGATTTAATGATGTGTGTTGATTATACTACCTTGAATAAGGCTTGTCCCAAAGATCCGTTCGCTCTACCTAGAATTGATCAAGTTATCGATTCTACGGTAGGCTCGGAACTCCTATGTTTTCTCGACGCATATTCTGGTTATCACCAGATCCGGATAAAGGAATCAGACAAAGTCAAAACTTCATTCATAACCCCCTTCGGAACCTTCTGTTTTGTTATGATGCCCTTTGGGCTCAAGAACGCATGAGCTACGTACTAGCGCACTATGCAACGTTGCATCCATGACTAAATCGGACACAATGTACATGCATATGTGGATGACATTGCAGTGATGTCCAAAAAGAAGGAAACTCTAATTTCCGACTTGGAGGAAACGTTTGCCAATCTATGAAAATACAACATAATGCTTAACCCGAAGAAGTGTTTCTTTGGAATACCAACCGGAAAATTGTTAGGTTTCATCGTGTCCCAAAGGGGCATAGAGGTGAACCGAGACAAGATTAAGGATATACTCAACATTTCCAGGCCAAATCGCCTGAAGGACATTCGAAGACTAACTGGTTGCATTGCTGTAGTCAGTCTGTTCGTAAGCTGGCTCGGTGAAAGAGCCGCACCACTCTACAAGCTCCTGAAAAAGACCAAAAAATTCATTTGGATTGACGAAGCTAAAGCTGCACTACAAGACCTGAAAGCAGTACTCTCATCTGCTCCTATCCTTGCAGCACCGGAACCACGGGAACCGATGTTGCTCTATCTCGCTGCGACAAACAGAGTCGTCAGTGTCGTCATGATGGTGGAGAGACCAGAGGAAAATCAGGAACACCTGGTGCAATGTCCGACTTACTACCTCAGCGAGGTCCTAACTGAATCAAAGCAGCGGTATCCGCACTATCAAAAGCTGGCATATGGTGTGTTTTTCGCATCTCGTAAGTTACGACATTATTTTCAGGAACATCCCATTACCGTGGTGAGCACAACTCCCATGAGAGATATAATCAACAACAGCGATGCTACATGACACGTCACAAAATAGGGAATAGAGCTTTCAGCTTTTGACATTGAGTATAAACCTCGTATAACAATCAAATCCCAAATCCTTGCTGACGTGGTGCTCAAATCACCCCAGGGAGATAAACTTTTCTATGTGTTGTAGATCCACTTCATGGCGACGAATAACATTGCCGAGTATGAAGCACTACTGCATGGAATCCGGATTGCTAAGGATATCAACATCCGACGTTTGATGTGTTATGGAGATTCGGATCTTATTGCCCAACAAGTGTCGGATATCTATAATGCGAATAAGAATATGGCAGCATATAGAGCTGTCATGGATGAACTATCTAAATCTTTCAAAGTGTTTGAGGTTCAACACATCCCTCGAACAGAAATTGAGGAAGCAGATGCACTATCTCGTATAGGCTCTGCACAGAAAAAGGTACCGGATGGCGCTGATGGGGATATGCCAAACGACGTATGCCCAGCAGGACGTTCCGATTGGGTCAAAGGCTTGGCGAGTGGGCCTGCAGGACGACGACTGGAATGCGACTGAGGAGAAGGCTTGGCGATTGGAGACTGGAGGCCCAGAAGCATACTCGAAAGCCCAGTCAGATTAGGTCAAAGCCTCCAAATCCATATCTTGTTCGGTTGTAAACTGTAAACCCTAGCGAGGTGCCTCCTATATAAACCTCCCTAGGGTACTCTGAGGACTTATGTTCCATGATACACCCCTTCGAGCGACTCGCTGCTTAGGCGCCAAGCTCGCCACCCCTGTAACTCGCTCTCCATCAATCTAATATAGCAGGAGTAGGTCTTTACCCTCCCGGGGGCTGAACCTGGGTAAACCCATGTGCATCCGCCCTCATCTCGCACCGCAGATGGCCGCCAGCTCTCGCCCCCGATTCTATCAATCGCTGCCTACTGCAGCTACTGCCGTGGCCACTTCCACGACAGTGGCGCCCACCGTGGGGCCTAGCCGGACTAGCCTGAGTTCTGCGGCGAGACCCTACTCGCTGATCGACTGGCCGATCGCCACCAGCCGCATGATCACCATCGGCGGGATCTTATAGATCCTGCCCAGCAGCTACATCCTAGCGTCGTGCCCGGTCACCCACAACACGATAATGCCGGTTGGATCCATCAACCTATTTGTTGGCTTCACCGGCGCAGTCGACCCGATGGCAACGGTGATCATCGGTGGATCACCGCCACGCTGCGATCTTCTCTCGGAGGAGCAGGTCCAATCCATCAGGAGCCGGGCCTCTGAGTATGACTCGGCAGCCAGCAACGTGGCCAAGACCAACACCGCCGCGGACGACGCGACCCTCCTTGATGATGCCGACTCCGCGACCCCTGCCTCGGTCGACGGATCCATCACCACAACATCACGGGAGGACTCCATCACGCGGGTCTCCAATCCCGAGGACTTCGAGGACTCCTCAATCCTTGGGATCTTCGATTTCGACTCCGACTCGGAGTCCCCCGAGGACTTCCGTGCTAGAACCAATCGCTTCAACGCGATCTACATGGCGGGTAGCACGGTTGCCCCGCTAGATCCATTCTCCACACCAATCCCTCTGACCGCGATGGCCACGGAGGTGGAAGAAGCCCATCTGCGAATGGAGGAGGCGCAGCGCAAGGAGCTAGCCGAGCGCGAGAAATTCCGCCTCGAGCGAGAAACAGCGCAGGAGCTGTCGCTCTATCACCAGCACCGCATCAGGACCCGCCTGAACTCCAACGTCCAAGGCCGCGTCCTAAACTTCAATGACGAGAGCGACCCCGCACGCGCGGCTGAACGCGAGTACTGCGAGAACTCACCACCAGGCGGCAGCAATCGACCACCACCCGGCGCACTGGCGACTGGGGCCCCGCCACCACCCATTGGTCGCGCGCCCCCACTGGACCAGCCGTGGATCATAATCTCGCCACAGGCCCGCGACACCAACAGACTTCCTCTGTACTCCACCCTGATGGAAAACATCGTCGAGGCCAATGCCGCAGTCGCAAACCTCGACGTCCAAGGAGAAGGCGCGCTGTAGATCTAGTACGCCAAGGCCCTACTCGCCATGGCCGTCGAGCAGCAAGGCGCGGGAGTCGACCCACGGGGGCGGATGTATTCCCGCTCCGCGGCAAGCAGGGCGGCCTCAAGCGGTCACCCAACCATCGCCAACACCGTGAACTGCCCACCACCGCAGCCCCTGGTGAACCAGCCACGGGCCGCCAACCCCACGCTCTCCACCAACGAGCCGCGACCGGTGAACAACACGGTCGCCGCCAACAGGCAACCCATCGATGCCCGAACGCACATCGTCAACAACCAGGCTTGGCGAGAGCACCATCCAACGACTTGAGGCACACCCTCACTAACCGCGGCGACCCCGAACCCAGGGGCTCGCTTAGCCGAGTCGGCCCCCAGTGCTTCGGACCTATGATCCGAGGAGAGAAGTAGCCCGCCAACTTCAAGGCGCCCAAGGAGATCGAAAAGTACGATCCGACGTACGATCCAGCGGTCTGGCTGGACACATACCTCATGGCGATGGGAATCGCCGGCCACACCGACCTGCTAGCCGCTCGCTACCTCCCCCTGATGATGGAGGGTGCGACCCAGCAATGGATCAACACCCTCCCTGCCGACAACATCGACTCGTGGGAGGAGATGCGGGACGCCTTCGTCAGGCACTTTGAAGGCTCCTACACCCACGCCACCACCATCGAGGACCTAGAACGATGCATCTAGGGACAACGCGAGTCGACCCGCCACTAGATCCTAAGGTGGTAGGAGCTATGGATCAACATCTCTGGCATCCACCCGGACACGACAATACATTGCTTCAAGAACGCGTGCCGGTACGAACCCTTGGTCGCCAAGATCAAGAGGGTCTACCGGACACTCGACAACATACCCGACCTCCTCGAGATCGCCAAGCGCTACGCGGAGGAGGACCCCAACCAGGACTCCGACGACGAGTCAGGGGGAAGACGCCACGTCAGTGCCCATGACAGCGGGCGACAACACAATATGCGCTACAACAACACTCACATCACTGGCAAGCGTCGCGGTGACGGGCGAGTCGACTTTGTCACCAATGTCGGCTATGGCCAACGTGACCCAAAGAACTTCCATCACGACGGAGGAAACTACCGCGACAGCAGAAACTACCAGACCAACAACACGGCGAGGCCGAAATTTGACCCCGCCACCCTACTCAACCAACCCTGCATCTACCACAGCAGGGAGGGCAAACCCGCCACCCACACTACCGCCGACTGCCACTCCCTCAAGGAGATCGAAAAAGCAAGGAGGGCACGAGACGACCCCAACAACAACCAACCACGGGATAACGGAAATGTCGGCGGCTTCGGCAATGTCATCGGATCATTCCACACCTTCACCGGGCTCAGCACCAAGCGTGAGAGGAAAGTGCTCACCCGCGCAGTCGTGGTCAATGCGGTGACACAGGTCGATATTCCTCGCTTCCTCAACTGGTCTGAGTAAAGCATCACCTGGAGTCGCCAAGACCACGCACCAAAGATCGAGTAACCAGGGCGAGTCGCCCTGGTGGTTAGGCCCAAAGTGGCCGACTACTGGCTGCCCAAGACACTAATGGACGGCGGGAGCTCCATCAACATCATGTACCTGGACACATTCAAGAGGCTCCAGCTCCTAGAATCATAAATCAAGCCGACCCTGACAACCTTCCACGGCATCGTCCCTGGTCGGAAGGCATACCCGATCGGGAAAACAACCCTGCCAGTCACCTTCGGCACACCAACAAACTACCGCACCGAGTGGATCGAGTTCGAGCTGGTGAACTTCCACAGCCCCTACCACTGCGTCCTGGGACGCCAAACATTCGCCAAATTCATGGCGGCCCCCATTATGCCTACAACATGATGAAGCTTCTAGGGCCAAGCAGCATCATCACCGTCCACGGCGACCCCGATATGGCCGTGGAATGTGAAGACAAAGGCGCTGAATTCGCTGACGCCATCATCGCCGTGGAGACTGACCATGCGGAGGAGCTCGCGAAATACGCGGGTAACATCAACAAGGACGACCCTACCATCCTGAAGAAGCCAACCGCCGTGAGCTCCACTCGAGGCGACCATGCACACCCGCACTGTCGTGGTCGTCCCGGGCGACTCCAGCCAGATGGTCACCATTGGGGCGCACATGAGCCCCGCACAGGAAAGCGCGCTCATCAGGTTCCTCCATGAGAATTGCGACATCTTCGCATGGAAACCATCTGACATGCCCGGTGTCCCGACAGAACTCGCTGAGCACAAACTCAACGCTGACCCCAAAGTGCGACCAGTAAAGCAGTCGCTGTGGCCCTTCAATGAAGAGCGCCGCTGAGCAATCGCCAAAGAAGTAAATCTCTTGCTAGTCGCATGCTTCATTCGGCCAATCAAATACTCCAAGTGGCTGGCAAACCCAGTCCTAGTTCTGAAAAAGAACAACACGTGGAGAATGTGTATCGATTACACCAACCTCAACAGCGCCTACCCAAAGGAGGAGTTTGTCCTACCGCGCATCGGTTAGATCATCGACTCGACCACGGGATCAGAGTGGCTGTGCTTCCTTGACGCATATTCTGGCTACAACCAGATCAAAATGGCGGTAGAGGATGAGGAGAATACAACGTTTATCACGCCATTCAGCGCCTTCTGCTACACGACCATGACGTTCGGGTTCAAGAACGCCGGTGCAACCTACCAAAGGTGCATGCAGGAGTGCCTTGCGAGCTAAATTGGCCGCAACATACACGTCTATATCGACGACGTGGTGGTAAAATCCACCCGCTAGGACGACCTGCTCGCTGACCTGGACGAAACCTTCGCAAACCTGCGGAGGTACAACATCAAGCTCAACCCAGGGAAATGCACCTTCGGTGTCCCCACTGGACAACTCCTGGGATATGTGGTCTCCAAATGAGGCATCTAGGCCAACCCCACCAAGATCGACACCATCGTGCGACTCGGGAAACCCGAGTGCCTACGTGACGTCCAGAAGTTGGTCGGGCGAGTCGCGGCTCTCAGTCGCTTCATACCTTGGCTCGGTGAGAAGGCAATGCCCCTCTACCACCTGATGCACAAGAACCTCACGTTCCAATGGGACGCGGAGGTGGACAACACACTCAAAGCACTCAAGGAAGTACTACTCGTGGCTCCACTCCTAGCTGCCCCAATCGACAAAGAGACAATGCTCGTCTATGTGGCAGCCTCCACTCGAGTCGTCAGCGTCGTGATGGTCATCGAATGGCCAGAGGAGGGCAAGGAACGCTCCGTACAGCGCCCCGTCTACTACATCAGCGAAGTCCTAACGGACTCAAGACAGCGCTACCCGCAGTACCAGAAACTGGTATACGCGGTATTCCGAGCTTAATGGCGACTCCCACACTACTTCCATGAACACCCAATCACGGTCGTCTCCTCCGCACCACTACAGGACATAATATACAATCGCGAGGCAACTAGGAGAGTCGCCAAGTGGGCCATCGAAATCAGCGTCCACAACATCAAGTACAAGCCCCGCAAAGCGATCAAGTCGCAAACCCTGGGAAGAAGCACAACAGCCGGTGAAGCTCCCATGCCTCCACTACTGGTCGCTCCACTTCGACGGGTCGAAGAACGCTGGTGGTGCCGGGGCTGGGGTCATACTGACCTCCCCCAAGGGAGACAAGCTCTGCTACGTGCTCCACCTCAACTTCAAGCCCTTCACGGCATGTGGGCCGCCAAGGAGATGAGCATCAACCGCTTACGGTGCTACGGCGACTCAGATCTAGTCGCCGGCCAAGTCGCCAGGACCTGCGACACCGTCTCCTCGACAATGATAGCATACCGCCAAGCGGTAGACCAGCTGGGAGGACACTTCAATGGTTATTCAGTCGAGTGGATTGACAGGCGAAAGAACGAGGAAGCAGACGCCCTCTCCCGCATCGGGCAGCTCGGCAAACACCACCTGTAGGCGTCTTCCTTGACATCATCCACAAGCCTTCGGTCTCCCCACCGAAGGAGATTGACGTCGGGATACCACTACAACCTGGGCCGGCCCTAGTCACCATGATCATGGAGCCCAGCAACTGGACGACACCATATGTCACCTTCCTCGAGCACAAGATCCTCCCAAGCAACGAGACGGAAGCGCGAATGATCATGCACCGAAGCAAGTCCTTCGTCATCATCAATGGCGAGCTCCACAAACGCAGCGTGACTGACGTGTTCCAGCACTGCGTATAGCTAGAAGAAGGACGCAAGATCCTCCGGGACATCCACACCGATGACTATAGCCATCACGCCGGCGCCAAGTCGCTGGTCGCTAAGGCCATGCGGCACAGTTTCTACTGGCTAACCGCACATGCCGACGCCACCGACATCGTCCAACAATGCGTCGGATGCCAGAAGTACGCCAACCAGACGCATCTCCCTGGTTTGGCACTCAAGACCATCCCCATCATCTGACCATTCACTGTATGGGGCATGGACAGGGTCAGCCCGTTCAAGAAGGCCCCATCCGGCTTCATCCACCTCCTGGTCGCGGTCGAAAAATTCACCAAATGGGTCGAAGCCAAGCCGATCAAAAAGTGCAATGGTAAGACAGCCACTAAGTTCCTCTGCGAGCTCATCTACCTGTACGGCTACCCGTACAACATCATAACGGACAACGGCACCAACTTTGCCAAGGGTGCCAGGGCGGAATTCTGCGAGGACCATAGCATACGACTCGACCTCGCCTCAGTCGCCCACCCAGAGTCAAACGGCCAAGCAGAACCCGCCAATCAGAGCATCCTCCACAGACTCAAGCCACGACTCCAAGTGCCCCTTAAGCGAACCCCAGGATGTTGGGTTGAAGAGCTCCCCTCCGTAATATGGGGGATCCGCACCTCCGTCAACGGCTCCACGGGGTTCACGCCCTTCTTCATCGTATACGGAGCTGAAGCCGTGATGCCGGCGGACCTGGAGCACGACTCGCCTAGAGTCACCAACTACATCGAGGCGACAAATGAGACCGCCGCCAAGACAGCATCGACCAGCTCGACGAGGCACGCAACCTGGCTCGCTCCTGTACCTCCATCTACCAGCAGGGACTCTGCCGCTAGTGATGACCCAAAATATATCGAGCTCGTTGGGGAACCCCAAGAGGAAGGTATGATGAGCACAACATCAAGTTTTCCCTCAGTTATGAAACCAAGGTTTAATCGAACCAGTAGGAGCAAGGAAACACCCCAAAGGTGTTGCTAGCTGAACTTTGGCAGGGCGCACTACCGGTGCCAGCAGCAACGTGGAAACCTGCACAACATAACCACATAACTCTGTCCCCAACTTGCGATGAGGTTGTCAATCTCACCGGTTTTGCTGAAAATAAAGGATTAAACGTATCGAGTGGAAGAAAGTAATAGTTTGCAGAAAGTAAACACAAAGCAGTAAACAGTTGATTGTAGATTGAAAGTAAAAGAAAGGACTGGGTTCCATAGTTCACTAGAGGTGGCTCTCCTTAAGATAGATAACACGTTGGGTGAACAAATTACATCGGGGCAATTGACAAACATCGAGAAAGCATATACTAATCATCGTGACTCCTTTGAGATTCGATTGGGCATTACAACATTTTACATAGACCGCCATCCAACTGCATCTATGACTAATAGTCCACCTTCAGGTTATCATCCGAACCCCCTCCAGTATTAAGTTGCAAGCAACAGATAATTGCATTACGAATTGCGTGTAATGTAAACAATACGATTGTTCTATGAACAAAGGATTGTTGTTTTCTCCCTAGTAGCAACATCACATCTAGTACCTTTGAGATTTCTGTCACTTCACCAGATTACTAGAGGCATGAACCCACTATCGAGCATAAATACTAACTCTTGGAGTTGCTAGCATCTACTTGGCCAAGATAGCTACTAACAACGGAAAGCATGCAATATCACAAATAACAAAGACATGATATAATCAATAATCAATATGAAATAACATCTCAATTGTAACATCCCAATTTCAACAACCCTGATTTGTTGACCAGAATGCAAAAATCAGGGGGAACAAAAACTTTTTCTTGTTCATTGGTGCAGTGCTTGCTTGTTGCTTGTTTGTGCTTGTGCCTATGAGAGTGTATCTTATGATATTCCTTACCTCACCCTCAGTTGACAATATGCTATTTACCAAAACTATCCTGGCTCAACTTACATATTCTCAAACGTTCTGACATTTCAAAACCTGAGCCAAGATGCTTGTGTACCCAAAACTATTTTGGTGGCTTCTATTGACAAAACTATGGAGAGAGATGTAATACAACCTCCTTATGTTTTCAAGATAGAACCCTCAACTAACCTTATCTCTAGATTTCCCAAAACCTCTTTTCAAAGCATTTGAATTCCGCTCTTGGTAGAGATACCAAGGACTCTCATCTTATTAAAAATCTAACCCCTTCAAAATGCCCCTACCTTACCTTAAGCTAAGCTTGATGGTAACCCCAATAGTGGTGGTTCATGATTATAAGATGAGTTGCCTTGATATGCTGTCTGATGAGTTGTCTTGATCTTCTGTTTGATTTGTTTGCTTAGGAAGTAGTATGAGATACTCTAGGATCTCATCACTAGGACCAAGAGGTCTCCCTTTTCCCCACACCCTAAGCAAGTTTGCAAAGCAAGATCAAATCTCTAGATACGAAGTGATCATCTAAAACCCTTAGCTAGATCATTTCTGCAATGATCCATTCTAGAAGCTTCCAAGTCAATAAAGACCAAGATCAAGCATGGATCCCTGCTACTCAATCTACACTTCAAAATCATCCCCTTGTTGATGCTCTGATACCTTGCAACCCTTCCAAGAACATTCCCTCTCATACTCTAGTCAAAATCCTCAAAACTGCCAAATTTGACCAAGTCTGGAAACAGTTTCAACATCACCTTTTTGAATGCCTACTTTTCTCAAACCATGTGCATTTTTGGAAATGCACCTGAACCATCTTGTTAAACATACTAATTACTACCAAAGCCCACAATTGTCCATGGTTATATCTTCCTCCAACCTACTTGTTCTTGATGGTTTTGAAGACAAGAAAATAACATTTCCTGCAAATCTAGTCATCATACCCACTTGGGTAGAAGCTCACACCCTCATACAACCTTCTATGGACCAACTCTCTGCATGGTTGTGATGTACTCATTGATGTCTATGAAAAACTACTCCACGTGCTCCAAGTGGATCTCTGTGCTGCTTAAACCCACTTGGTTTATAAGGCATGATGACTCAGTTTGCATGGCAGCCTTAATTTCAACAAAGTTTGCCATCACTTCTAGATCACCTCAAATGCATTTAATCCAAACTTATTCTGCCATGATCATATATATGACTTGGTATACCCACCCATCTATCCCTTGCACAAAGGTGAGCTCTGAGCTCCAAGATGCAAGCATGTTTTGGTGGTATAAAAATAACATCACCCTAGATCCTCAATACCTTTTTCCTCCATCTAATTCAAGTTGGAATTCCATTCCACAAGGTTGCAAATGCTTTCTACACCTTGTATAAATTATCTAACTTGATTATCAAGATTTCTCAAATATTATCCATAATTATTATGGCTCCAAATCTATTTAATCCCCTTTGATAGTCAAAATCTCCAAAACTCCCTCCATAAAGTAAAGTTTGGTTTTTTCCAAAACACTTCTCTAAATTTTGGCTCAAGTGAGTTCCATATATCATACCTCACCTTCCCACCTCAAAAATACAAATTTTTAGGAGCTTTATTATTTCTTTTTGCCCATTTTCTTAAATGGCTGAATTGGAATAATAATTGTTTTAAATACTTTTATGCCTCAATAAATCTTGGGAAAATTCCCCTAAGTGTGTATTCACATTTGGGACCCTCTTTGATCAAAATCCACCCTTGTCGAATGCAAATTTATCAAATGATCTTCTAGAAACTACCTCTGCCCTTTTTGAATAAAGGGATCTATGAGGACTAAAACCCCTTGTAAAAATCTCAAATAAATCCTAGGAGTCTACCTTGACCTCATCTATCTACCAGTACTCTTGGCTGCCCTGGTCCACTACAAGTTTTTGGACTTCCTTCATACCCACCTATTTTGATCAAAGTTGCCAATTAAGCAAATCCATTACTCAACCCACTTCCAAATTTCATCAAAACTTGCTCAATGCATCTCCTCAGCACTAGGACACACCCCTGGTCGACCAGCACTGTAGCTCCACCCTAGCATTGCCCATTTTACCCTTGTACTATTAGAGAGAGAGATAAACAACCCCAAATCTTACAAGGATCTACTTCAATTAATTACCACAGCTGCCACCCCCTCCCTCTCTGATCCAGCACGACCACATACCCTTCTTACCCCTCTCCACTGTCCCCTGGACCAATCCCTGGCCAGAATTCCCTCTCCACCATGTCCAAATTGGTCATTTACATCATCTACCCCTCCTCCCTAGTATATATGGCCAGAGGCCTCCCCCCAGTGAGCCCCTGCCCCTCATTTGCTCCCTCCCACCTCCACTTACCTCCCCCAACACTTCCTCCTTCTCCCCTGCCCTGTGCTATCCGTAGGAGAAAGAAGAAGGAGCTCTCGGCCTCCTTCAAAAATCGAGCAAGGCTCCTTCTCCCTTGCTCCCTTTCCTCTGCATGTCTGCTCACGAGTTCCCCTCCCCCTCCTCTATCTGAACATGCCCTTCTTTCTGTCCAGGACCAACTCCTCCGTCCCTGCCAGTGAGCTCTGACGAGGTCATCCTCGGCCACCTTCATGCGAGCTACTTTCCGTGGATCACTGCCACCGTGCCGCCCCTTGATTTGCTCAGCATCGTCGACCGCGTCGCCCTGCCACCTCCACGTCCTCTCCCGAGCCCTCTGGTGAGCTCCTCGCCCCGCACCGTCCTCTGCTAGGGTTAGCTCTTGTTGCCGGCGAGCCCAGGTGGACGACGACGCTGCGCCGTCCATCTCCACTTAAACCAACGGCCAGATCTGCGTGATACCGCTTTGGCCGCCCTCTCTCGCTGACCACCGGGCCCCGCCTGGCCGGTTCAGGCCGCAGCCTCCCGCGCGTCGCCTGTGCGCCGCTGGGCCGATTCTCCCTCTGCGGCCCACTTTCCCTCTAGATCCGGCCCACTGCACCATTTTTCTTTTTCTTTTTAGCTGATCTACTTAATTCCAAAAAACTTCCTGCTAGGTTTAAATCCAATTGAAAATGTAGATCAAGTCCAAATGCCAAGATCTAAATTTCTGGTGGATCCCTGTTGTTTTCTCAAACATGCAGAGGCAACCCCAAGTCCAAACTAATTTCTATTAATTGCTGGAATTTATTCTGCTGCCAAGTATACTTTGCTCTAAATAAATTCCTCAAAGAGTTTTATGTCTCCATTTGGGGAGAACCAAGACTCTATTGGAAGGTATTTGAAATATTTTTCATCTGGCATAGGCCATATGCCAAGGTGAACAGAAGTGTGTCTTTAATAAAAGTAACAAAACCAGCCTTTATCTGCCTTGGATAAATTCTCTAGGCCAAACCAAATGTGGTAATGACCTGATTCCACCACCCAGTACCTCATAGTATCAACATATATCAAATCATAGCAGGTCAGAATTTATTGAGCTCTGGTTGAATTTTTGTGATTTAAATACTTCTGTAATGGGTATTTTCACTAAATAAATCACTCCAGGAGTTTGGCAACTCAAAAAAGAGTGAATCCAATTTCTACAGAAAGGTATTCTAAATGACTAGGACATGCCCTTCGAACCAACACAATAGCTTTTGTAGAATTAACCTGGTGAAAAAGAGAAAACTTTACAAAACTGCCTTTGGGAATTTCCTGAGGGCATTCTGGTCATTCTTTTAACAATATTCCAAGTGTAGGTGGTTCAGTAAGTCAAACACTACCTAACCACCCAAGGAAATAATTTTTGGAGCTCCAGATAAATTCTGGTGAATTATTCCTTCAAACTAGAGTTATTACCACTATAAAAATCATAATTAAATCTAGGCAATTGATATTCAAGTGAAACCACTTGTGATGGTTTTGTCTTGTCAAGACCTATCTGAGGATATCATGGTTACCCTTTGGTAGCCTACTGACCTCAAAACCCTAATCCAAATTCATGGTATCTAGCCTTGACAACTATCATCCAAATGGAAAAACACCTCCATGGCAAATTAGTAATTCCACTGTCAATACCCAACTCCTCCAGAACCTACTGATTTGAGTAGGATTCCTTATGTTTGTTTGCTGTATGGTCTATTGCATGAATGCCTTGTATTGATTGTGGACTTGTCTGCTTGCATGCATACTCGATGACGACGATAGTATGAGTGTTTAACGACAAGAAGGGACTTCTTATTATTATTATTGGGTATTATTAGTTATCTAAAGAATTCCAGGGACTTATTGCTGATCACAGGCAAGCCACCACTCCTGAACTTTGATATATTTCCTACTCTCTTTTACATGTTCTGTATCCTCTTTATAAATTGCATTATCTACTTGCATGTCTTGTTTTACAAATACTGCGATAGTAACTTGGCTACTCCAAGGTATGACTTTGTGTCCTTCAAGGCACCACCCCGATGTACCTACCACTTTATCCTTTTAGATCGAGAGTATGATGGTTAGCATCCTACCTCCTTGGAAACCCCCGGTTTTGAGAAAATAAACTGTTTTGGGGAGTTACCCCACTACAAAGGTTTTAAACTGCTTTATAAAACCCTTGGGAAGAGGCATCATTCCAAGCGGATGTTTTAGCGAAAGAAATGGTGATGATGAGCAATGAGAATGTGATGGGATGTTCTATGCCTTTACTAGAACAATTTTTATCAGTGCAACCACATTACCCCAGGTGCTAGGGCTTAACTCGTAGTTTGTCTGCATTAGCCGAGGCAACTTGTACATTGCTTTGCATGGAGAGATCCCTTGAATTCCGGGCAGGCGCTACCAGATCTCGGATCTGAAGGCTGTTGCTTGCTTCGGCAAGAGTGAGCCTGTTCTGGCAGGAGGCGGTGCAACAATTGGGTCTCCCGCGGACGGTATGACTTGGAGTACGGAAGGAAGTGGAGTCACCAGATTTAAGGTATACGCCAAGTTGCGGCTTGGGTATGCGCATGTACGGAAGGCAGGACTATGGCTGGGAGCCACATACTCATTGCCGGGGAGAACAAACCCAAAAGGAAAAGCAGCCTTTGCTAGGGTCGACAAGCGAAAGGTTAGGTTTGATTATCCGGACCCCCATCTACAGTGGTAGTGGGCCGTGGTTGTATCCCGGCGGATGTATTGATTCTTGTGGGGAAAGTGCGCAAACTCTACAGAGTATAATCTATTCGAATAACCGTGTCCATGGTCAAGGACGGTTGTAAAGGTGTTGGCTAGGAGTACCCAAACGGTGCTTGTTCGGGAAACAAGGATGAAGAGGATGAAGGTTCCGGGGGAACCCGAGTCGAAAGCATTGTTTTGACCCGAGTTGGTCGAAGAGGTTTAAAAAGGGTTTTTACTGCAAAACTATTTTCAAAACTCTTTTTCAACAAAAATATGGAGATGTCTTGACTTATAAAACAAAGCCATGTTTTCAAAACTCTTTTTCAACAAATATATGGAGATGCCATAACTACAAGAGGTAGTGCAGGCTTTTCAAAAGCAACCCCAGATAGAGCTATCTCGCCACAGCCAGAATTGCATTCCTTATTTCACTTATCTCGGTGGTTTGCGAGTACATTCAAAAGTACTCACGGCTGTGTCCCTGGCTATTTACTTGGACAGACTTTCAGAAGTTCGACATCTGATGATTAAGGTGACGTCCAGCGAGCTAGGACGTCTTCCCAGTCAGCTGCCTGTAGGTTGAGGCACGATTGGGCTCTGCGCATGATGATACTCCGCTGCTAAGGATGGTGTAGCCATAATGGCATCAATGTAAGTCTTGTATTTCGTTATGTTTTGGATGTTGTAATGATACCTGTCGGATATGTTCCACGGCTCACTGATCATGGGAACGTGGATGTATGCATAACAGGGATTTCTCGGATGAATAATTCGGGGAGCCCACATCAATATCCATCGAATTCCCGCAAACACAACATGCAGAATTACAAATAGATGATCTTGATCATGAACGGAGCTCACAAGATCTAAACATGATAGCACAAAGGAGGAGAACCAGCCATCTAGCTACTACATGGACCCGTAGTCCAGAGATGAACTACTCACGCATCACACCAGAGGCTTGCATGATGATGAAGATGGCCTCCAGGGTGAATTCCCCTCTCTGGCATGGTGCCGAGAAGAGATTCAGATCCCTCCCGATCTAGGGATGGAGATGACGGCGGCTACAGACTCTTTCGTGGATTTTTGATCGGGTCCTTAGGGTTTCCGGATCAGGGGCAATATATAGGCGGAAGGAGAGGCCGAGGGGTGCTTGGGGCGGCTAGACCACCCCCTGGCATGGGCTAGGCCTGGCCGCACGGCCAGGTGGTGTGGCCGGGCCCCAGCCCCTCTCCGTCTCGTATTCTGGCTCTAGGTGTCCCTCGGTGAAAAACTGACTTTGGCTTTTGTCCCGTCCAATTCCGAGAATATTCATTTTATGACTTTCCTGGAACCAAAAATAGCAGAAAACAGGCAGCTGGCACTATGGCTCTTGTTAATAGGTTAGTCCAAGAAATCATGTGAAAAGTACTCCAAAAACCCTAAGGTTAGTTCAAGTTTCATAAAGAGCTTCCAAAAATTATGGTACTTAATAGCTTTCAGCTCTCATTGCCCCTATCATAAGCATCTTGAAGGTGATTAAGGTTAAAGTGACACAACTAAGAGGATATTGTTGACAAGTTATAAACCGAAATCTCATGCCCCTTACTTACAAAGACCGAAACTCATGCTACTCAACTTTAGTCACAAGTAAGCTCTTGTCATTGTAAGTACATATGTATCACAAAGAACCACCAATGGGGTACCCCTTGCACATGATACAGGAGCTATCCCATAATCAAAATGACAAGGCAAGCAGACAATGAGCATCTCAGCGATCTTTTTATTTGCTATTTGCATAGGTTTTATTGAGGATGCTTCATAGAGTGCTCATTATGGTGATGCTGCAACTTTCCACCATGATTAGGCATGGCTTAGGCTAGCGGCCCAGGCGTTTCTCTAACACACATACAAACTCCATGATCTTACAAGTTCCCCTTTTATTTCACACCACCGGGATCCATACGCAAAAGAACATGATATCAACGTGGTACAAAGTACAGGTGCAATGTTGAAAGCATTCCCCATGATACATGGTTCTGCTAACTTCAACTTATAAAGCGCAAGCATATACGCAACAAAGAAGGACCCAATGGTTCAAGTTTATTAAGTGCAAGAAAAGTAAAGTGTGCCATCAAGTTCGTGAGAGCTTTAATCACTAGTTTTCTCATAACAAGTTTAATTTGGAAGGTAGACAAAAACATGAATATACTTGGAATAGCATATGCTAGTAGGTAGCTATGGTGGACTCTTTGGAATAACTTGGTTTAAGGAGTTGGATGCATGAGTGGAACTCATACTTGGCTGTGGAGGCTAGCAAAAGACTGGGAGCGACAAACTAAGAGAGCAATAATGGCCATAATCATGCAGAGCGACAAAATATCATTGATCAAAGCATAAAGTGATCTTACGAGTTGAAAACTAAAGGATCATAAAGGCTACGGTGACTTGGATAGTCATAACATGGTGTGAGCATGGGCCAAGTCAACCCAAATAAAGCATCAAAGGAGAATACCACAATACTCTCCTTTAATATGCTAAAACAATGCATGATTCTTCCAAGGCACATTAAGCAATCTCAATTGTTTATAACAAGCCATGCTACAGCAAAGAATACTAAGCATAAAGCCAAAACAATATCAAGCATGGCATGGCAAAGCATAGGCCACAGTCAAAAATAAGCTCTCTTTACCACTTAAGCATGAACTTTCCTACTCTTTTCCAATCCAAACCAAACTATTTGAAAACCAATGTATGAAAGAGGGGTCCAACCAATTTATTCAGCAAACTAAGCAAACCAAGCAAACGAAAAACCAAAATGAAAACGAAAAAGAAGACGCTCCAAGAACAACATAACTGTGCATGAAACAATAAAAATGAAGTGTTTAGAAGAAACCTGGGATTTTTATTGATGAAGAAGGGGATGCCTTGGGCGTCCCCAAGCTTTGACGCTTGTACTTCTTGGATATTTCTTGGGGTGACACGCGTGGCATCCCCAAGCTTGAGCTTTAGTCTATCCTTCATCTCATTACTCATTCCTTCCATACACCTGAAATTTTTCCTTCATACAAAACTTCACACAATCTTTATTAGCAACATTAGTGCACTCAAGATAATAGGTCTTTAGGTTCAGTTCTAACACTAATAAAACTTCCATTCAAACACAAGCTACTGTAGCACTTCCCTCAAAAAGCTCAATTCCCCAAAAGAACTCAAAAAGGAACCAACAAGAAGCAAATGCAAATAATGGCAGAAATCTGTCAAAATAGACCAGCAGGTAAAGACGAATTTTTTCGAAGACCTTCTGTTGCTCAAATAAAAAAGTGTTGAACTAACGAAGTTAGATAACAACCTTGGGCAGAAGCACAAAAATTCACGCCTGAAAAGGTCGTACAGAGATTTTACACGAATTTTTACTGTGAAGCACAAAAATCTGTTTCGAGACAGTAACTTTCCCAATCATTACTTCTCTCTCATTAGAGGTTACTCTTGGCACAAAAAGAAAATAAAAAGGATAAGGAGCAGTTATTACTGAAGTAATAACTTCCAAGACTCATCTAAAACTTTTGGGTTATTTTCCAATAAGTACTTTTCTTTAACGCCTTTAAGTTAGGCATAAGAAGCAAGAAAAAGGATCAAGTGTTCTCAAATAAAGAAGCATTAAGGTTAATACCAGAAATA
Source organism: Avena eriantha (assembly GCA_910589775.1). Taxonomy (NCBI): domain Eukaryota; kingdom Viridiplantae; phylum Streptophyta; class Magnoliopsida; order Poales; family Poaceae; genus Avena; species Avena eriantha. The sequence goes on along the minus strand of OU342742.1, from coordinate 472,395,016 downwards.
TCTTCAACAAGGCAAGGTATCTCATCCAAATAAGTTCTAGAGGATCCTCTCTCAATGCTCTTGGGTTCACTATTTTCATCAAACGGGTTTTCGGGAACAATCCAATCAAGATTCTTTTCTATGGATTCTTGCATTGCTACTAGTTTAAAGAGTATTGGTATCTTAGTTTCCTCCCCATTAGGTTTAGTTTTGTTCATCTTTTCTTGCGTACCAACAACATCTACACATGAGCCTAGCATATTAAAACGATCAAACACTTTTCTAGCTTCCTTAGCAACATAATAAAATTCCTTTAGCAAAGTTTCTAGAATAAAATCCCTCTTTTTAGGGTCCTCTATTTCTTTAAGTTTAAGAAACATTACTTGGATTAAGGGGTTAAGGTTAACAAACCTAGCTTCCAACATGTGAACTAAAGAAGATGCAGCAATTTCATAACTTGGAGCAAGCTCTGCAAGGGATCTATCCTCAATATCCTCGTGCTTACTAACATGATTAAAGAACTCTTCAATATTATCTTTCCCAATTATAGAGCCACTACCTATTGAAAGGTTCTTCAAAGTGAATTTAGGATCAACATGGGGAGCTAAGGAAGAGGTAACAACTATAGAAAGACTTAATTTTTTTGGTGTTTTTAATAAAGATAGCAAACTAGTAAAACTATTTTTTTGTGTGTTTTTGATAAAGAAACAAGCAAACAAAACACAAATAAACTAAGCAAAAAAAACAAAGTTAAGAGATTGGTTATGAGGGACTCCCCTTGTGAAGATGTCCTTGACTCCCCGGCAACAGCGCCAGAAAAGTAGCTTGATGGCCCAAAATATACCGAGCTCGTTGGGGAACCCCAAGAGGAATGTATGATGAGCACAACAACAAGTTTTCCCTCAGTTATGAAACCAAGGTTTAATCGAACCAGTAGGAGCAAGGAAACACCCCAAAGGTGTTGCTAGCTGAATTTTGGCAGGGCGCACTACCGGTGCCAGCAGTAATGTGGAGACATGCACAACACAACCATAGGCCTCTGTACCTAACTTGCGATGAGGTTGTCAATCTCACCGGTTTTGATGAAAACAAAGGATTAAACATATCGAGTGGAAGAAAGTAATAGTTTGCAGAAAGTAAACAAAAAGAAGTAAACAATTGATTGTAGATTGAAAGTAAAAGAAAGGACCGGGGTCCATAGTTCACTAGAGGTGGCTCTCCTTAAGATAGTTAACACGTTGGGTGAACAAATTACAGCGGGGCAATTGACAAACATCAAGAAAGCATAAAAGAAATACTAATCATCTTCACTCCTTTGAGATTCGATTGGGCATTACAACATTATGCATAGACCACCATCCAACTACATCTATGACTAATAATCCACCTTCAGGTCATCATCTGAACCCCCTCCAGTATTAAGTTGCAAGCAACAGATAATTGCATTACGAATTGCGTGTAATGTAAACAATACGATTGTTCTATGAACAAAGGATTGTTGTTTTCTCCCTAGTAGCAACATCACATCTAGTACCTTTGAGATTTCTGTCACTTCACCAGATTACTAGAGGCATGAACCCACTATCGAGCATAAATACTAACTCTTGGAGTTGCTAGCATCTACTTGGCCAAGATAGCTACTAACAACGGAAAGCATGCAAGATCACAAATAACAAAGACATGATAGAATCAATAATCAATCTGAAATAGCATCTCAATATCCATCGGATCCCCGCAAACACAACATGCATAATTACAAATAAATGATCTTGATCATGAACGGAGCTCAGAAGATCTAAACATGATAGCACAAAGGAGGAGAACCAGCCATCTAGCTACGACATGGACCCGTAGTCTAGAGATGAACTACTCACGCATCACACCGCAGGCTTGCATGATGATGAAGAAGGCCTCCAGGGTGAATTCCCCTCTCCGGCAGGGTGCCGGTAAGAGCTTCAGATCCCTCCCGATATAGGGATGGAGATGACGGTGGCTACAGACTCTTTCATGGATTTTTGATCAGGTCCTTAGGGTTTCCATATCAGGGGCAATATATAGGCGGAAGGAGAGGCCGAGGGGGTGCCTGGGGCAGCCAGACCACCCCCTGGCGTGGGCCAGGCCTGGCCGCGCGGCCAGGTGGTGTGGCCGGGCCCCATCCCCTCTCTATCTTGTATTCTGGCTCCAGGTGTCCCTCGGTGAAAAACTGACTTTGGCTTTTGTCCCGTCCAATTCCGAGAATATTAATTTTCTGACTTTCCTAGAACCAAAAACAACAGAAAACAGGCAGCTGGCACTGTGGCTCTTGTTAATAGGTTAGTCCAAGAAATAATATGAAAAGTACTCCAAAGTGTGTACAAAACATAAGAAAGTAGATAAAACCAAGCGTGGAACATCAAAAATTATATATACATTTGCAATGTATCAGCTACCACAGCCACCGAGTCCGGACCCGCACCTTCCAGGAGGGCGACTTGGTCCTACGATTAGCCTAGGACAAGAAAGGCATGCACAAGCTCTCCCCTCCATGGGAGGTGCCATTCTCCATAGGACATGTCATCGGCAACGACGCCTACTACCTCATCGACATACGAGGCGATGGCCAACTTGAGGTCGGGAGGCCATGGAATGTAAACCTTCTCTGAAAGTTCTATACATAGAACTCAAACTTGTACCCAGATGATATATAATAAAATTCATTCGTATCACACAAATTGTGTTCACTCGCCATACTGGTGTGCCACTCGCACTCGTACATTAAGCAATACGCTACCTATGGAAGTCAACCCTTGGTCGAGCAACCGACACGACTAAGTAGTGCGACCCAAGGGCACCGAAGATATTCGGGCTTTGTGTCGTCCACGAACATGCCAACCCGGAGCCACCATCGAAGTCGCCTCACTCAACTGGCCCACCAGGACAAGACGACCGACGTTCGCTTCCCACAGCAACCTGTCCTCCCCATTCTCGAGCAAAGCGACTCTAACGGTTAAGTACCACGCATGGGGACTTCGCAAATAGAAACCCTCACGCGGCTCGGGAACACACCAAGTAAGAGAGCTGCCTTGGACTCACCACACGACTGGCTCTCCGAGCCAGGGAGAGACGTGTTACAAACAACGCACACACAACCCGTAATAGGCACACGCTCGGGGACTCACCTAAAACAACCCCACTCGCACTCGGGGACTCGCCCCTTTAAGTCGCGAGGGACAAACAACACAAAAATCCAAAGCAAGTTATATCCCACTAAAGGGCGAACGTGATCGGGGTCTCGCTCAAACAAATAGTTAAACACACCACACAATTAAGCTTGCATTACGAGTCGATTGACTCCTCTTTCTCCCATACAAAATATTGTTCATATTCCAAAAGTCGCCACTTGGCATATCTTACAAACTGCCCAGAGAAGCTATCTACCTCGCAGGCCCTGATGAAGAAGCATCTCCACCACCCTTGACATGGACATATGGTTGGCATGGGTTCGTCGGGTAGGTCGTTAGCGACTTCGATAGCACCGACCGGAAGGGTTGCTCCGACTTCAGGACGCGATGTTCCGGCTCGGGGTCGCCCGCGCCACCACTGTCTCCTAGTATGGCAGTGGGTCTCCCATTGCCAGCACCCGATCAGCAAAGGGGGCACCCTTGGTGGTCAGCTTCAACACCTCCGACATCTCCACCGCGCTAGTCGCTGAAGGGTAGCCGGTGGTGATGTTGTCAAGGTCGAAGTCATCAGGGAAGTGCGCGAGCCCCAGGCTCAATGCCGTGGTGGCCCCACGCCTGAAAGCTGAACACGCCATCCACTCTACGATGCCGGGTACCTCCTCCAGGTAGCGCCACACTTCAGTCAGTCCCCCAGGTATAACCTCGGTGGGAGACATTCCCTGGAGACCGCCTGGACGCACAACGTCGAGGCAGTGGCCGCGTTCACCACCACAGTCACACACTACGAAGCATTGAAGGTTTGCACCACTGGATCACTTTGACCTATTACAGCTGCAACGTCAGACGTCAGTGCCACCACGAATTCACCCACTCGGGGACTCTTCGCACAGATCAAAAGGAGAGCAATGACTCACCAAGGAGCTTTCGGCAGTGTTCGGTGACGTGCTTCTCCAAGGTAGCAAGATTTCCCTATAGCCCAAGGATGATGGAGTCCACAGCCTTCTGCTCCTCCTCAGTCGTGGCGACTACGGCCTTAGCCCTATCTTCAGAGGAGATCACGGCCGCTTTCGCCTCCTCCAACTCCTTCACAAGCGAGTCGATACACCCATTCGCCACGTCCAGCTTGGCAGCTGGAACGTACCCTTCCCTAGCTTTGGCAATGACGGCCGGAAGACCATCTGAATGGAACAGAAACAACAGTCAGAATTCCATCAACATTAGCAGCTCGCAATCGACAACTAAAACAAGTACTAACCGGTAGCCTCCTGAAGTCACCGGTTTGCCTTCTTCACCACACACAGATCATGCTCTAGACGCTCTTTTGTGGCCTGTCGGTCAGCCGACTCCCTTTGCAAGCCCTACAAGCAGAACGAAAAATAAGCACCTGCAAAAACACAAATTCAGTGTCCAGCCGCTGAAATTCAGCGACTAGACACTCGGGGACTAGCGATTAGAAGAAACTCAGTGCCTAGCCGCTGAAATTCAGCGACTAGGCACTCGGGGACTGGCGACTAGAAGAAACTCAGTGCCTAGCCAGTGAAATTCAGCGACTACACACTCGGGGACTGGACATACCTGAATGGCGGCGCCAAGCATATTGTGAAGTTCTCTAGCGTCCATCGTAGGGATCGTGAAGGAGGTACGCCCGCGACGTGGTCCGACGTCCTCATCGACGATCTCCGACATCTGCGGAGATTGGGTTTCCGCCATGATCGGAAAACCCCTCGCCATGAAGCGCAGGAACAACGCGGACGCCCTCACCGGGGCACTGGTTGCTAGAGCCGGCAGTACTTCCGTTGGAGCCCCATCAGCTGGCTCCGATTGAGCGGCTACCACCTCCTCGCCACCGGTGGTGGCATCACTCCCTCTGGCGCTATCTTGTCCTGCAGCCTCGTTGGGCTCACCCTTCTTCTTCTTCGCGTCTTCAACAGGCGTAGCATCCGAGCAGGTTTCCTCTTCCTGGGGAGATCGCCTTCCCCCGTGGTGACGGTCGATGGAATTTTAGCCACCGAAGGGCGGCCTACCTTCTTAGCGCCGGATCTACAAAAACCTCCAAAGTCAACAAAGAAATCACACAAAAATAAGTCCAACAATTGGAAAAGAAAACTCTGAGGACTTACTTGGCAATGGGAAGAACACGCAACCCCGTGCTGATGTGGGTCGGCTTATCTAACTCCGGGCCTAGCTTGAGCGTGAGACCTTTCTCAAAGACATCCGAAGCCCACGACACCGCGGGTCTCTTTGATGATGAAGCCGTGCTCGCAGGAATCTCCGGCTCAGAAGACGACGCCGTCCCCGAAGGTCGTGGCGAATTTGACGCTGCAGCCTCAGCTACCTCTTAATCTGGCGCCATCAAAGCCTTGGCGCAAGAGGAACCTCCACCACCGCTTAGGTGCCCTCAGCCTCCGATCCCATCTTGTGTGAGGTCTTGGCCACGTCATCGTCGGACTCGCCATCCGACTCGAACACCACCGCCGACCTGGGCAGTGACGCCGGCTTCTTCGCTGGCGTTTTGGCTTACACACGGGCTTCACCGGCGTGGTTGTTCGTCGAGAACTATGCTCTTGAAAGATCTCGTCATCTTCTTCACGCTCTTCAAGACTATGGCTCGCCTCGAACTCGCGCTGCTTCTGCATGCGAGTCTTGCGGGCCGTGGGCGCTGGGGGAGGAACCTCCATTTCCTCCTCTTCATCCTCAGAAGATTCTCCTGTGGCACCCTCCTCGAACTCTTGGGGGTCCTCTTCATCAAGTGCGTGGAGCCAACCTTCCAGAACCTGGAACAACTGAGAGTGGACACAAATGAGTTTTAGACGATCCGGCTGCAAATTACACCGCGGTAATCACGAATAAAGATAAATTCAGAAAAAGGACTTACTGTGGGGGCTTCGTTCTTCACAGGCACGTACGGAGCGAGCCCGACTGACATGGTTGTAAATTCCGCGTCAGTGATCTTCTTCAGGGCGGCCTTATAGTCTTCAACGTCCCAAGACTCCTTGCTGGTCCGAGAAGGATCATTCTTCCTATTGTACTCGTACATCAAGTGCGGCCAGGTTGCCAATGGAACCAGGTGCCGCCCGAGACAGTAGTTATACAGGTTGATCGATTACAACCCTTGGCCCTTCAGCTTCTGGAGCTGGTCCATCATTTCCACGACATCCATCCTTTGATCATCTGGGAGCCTGTCTGTTGGCAGTCGACGGGGCTCGTTTCTTTCCGCGATGAATTCTGGCAATGCCACTTCGCCGGAGGGGGTGGACTCCTTCTCGTAGAACCAGCTCTTCTTCTACTCGCTAGCGGCCTTCTTCGGCAGCATGAGCTTGACGAAGTTGACCTTCGGCTTCAGCTGAAAGGTGATGCCTCCGTCCGCCAAGATTGGGCCGCCAGACCCTTCGCGCCCGATGTGGCCGTGGAAAAGCTCCAGCCACAGCAGGAAGTACGACCTGTAGCCGAGGTAGCACTAGCAGAAGGCGATGAAGATTGCCAGCTGCTCGATGCTGTGTGGGCTGAGATCCGACAGTTTGATCGCATAATATGCACAAAACCGCCGGAAGAATAATGAGGTAGGGAACCCCATGCCCCTCTCCAAATTTCTTGGGAAGCAGATGAACTCACCGGCGCGCGGCTATGGCTCGATCTCGGAGGACGTGGGGATCCGCCAATTCCCTTTACGGAGGACCCGGCGTCCTCGAAGGACCTGAGCTGCGCCAGGGTGCACTTAGATTCCCCCACAAGCCTTTCGGAGGTGCCATCAAGAAGAAAATCGGATCGCTTGGTCTTGAGAGTTTGGATCGAGGGAAGACAGAAGGAATGGATGCGCGATAATGAAGAACGCGAGGAAGGATCTGCAGGATTGATCTGTCACTCCCCTTATAAAGGAGTGCTACCCGCCAATCTTGGGGTAGCCGTTACCCGCGGTAATTGCGCCGAAGTTAACGTTGGACTACCCAACGGATAGTTTTGACCAAGTTGACGGTCCAACTCCTCACTCGAGTCGCTTGCAACTGTGCCCTGTCCATTTGCCGAAGCAGCGACTTGATAGCGGTTGCATTCGCCGAAGCAGCGACTAGAAACCTGGTGGAAAATTTCCTTGGTTTCAGCAGAGTCCATTGCCGATTTGACTAGGCGTCCAAATTGGACTCGCCTACTCCGACTGCCAAATGAACACCTGCGTTTGAATCAACGATGGCCTCGGAGACTACTTATGGGGATATACCAAACGGGGTATGCCCAGCAGGACGTTTCGATTGGGTCAAAGTCTTGGCGAGTGGGCCTGTAGGACAGCGACTGGAATGCGACTGAGGAGAAGGCCTGGCGATTGGAGATTTGGAGGCCCACAAGCATACTCGAAGCCCAGTCGGATTAGGTCAAAGCCTCCGAATCCATATCTTGTTCGGTTGTAAACTGTAAACCCTAGCGAGGTGCCTCCTATATAAACCTCCCTAGGGTACTCTAGGGACTTATGTTCCATGATACACCCCTTCGAGCGACTCGCTGCTTAGACGCCGAGCTCGCCGCCCCTGTAACTCGCTCTCCATCAATCTAATCTAGCAGGAGTAGGTCGTTACCCTCCGGGGGGCCAAACCTGGGTAAACCCATGTGCATCCGCCCCCATCTCACACCGCAGATGGCTGCCAGCTCTCGCCCCCGATTCTATCAATCGCTTCCTACTGCAGCGACTGCCGTGGCCACTTCCACAACAGGCGCTTTTTTGGAGCACCTCAAAGTTCCCTCTATAAAAGGAGTTGACGAGGAATATCCAACCAAATCCGACTCACCATTAGTAGAAGTTCTAGCTGTAATTCCCAGCTGGACTCAACCCTACCTTGATTATTTGGTAGATGGAAAATTACCCGAAGACGAAGTTCTGAGCCGGCAGATTGTCCGACGAGCAAAAGCCTATACTATAATTAGTGGTGAGCTCTATAAGTGGAGCGTGTCTGGTGTCTTTCAGCACTGTGTATCTCCGGAAGAAGGAGTGGAGATCTTACGAGAAATCGACGAAGACAAGTGTGGTCACCATGCTGCAACCAAATCTTTAGTGGCAAAAGCTTTTTGACACGGTTTTTTCTGCCTTATAGCCAAGGCAGATGCCGAACGTCTGGTCAAGACGTGCAAAGGCTACCAAAAGTACTCCAAACAAGCTCACGTTCCAGCTGTGAACAATACCTATAACATGGGCTTTTGCGATCTGGGGGCTTGACATGGTAGGACCGTTTAAATGGGCTCCACGTGGATTTACTCATCTCTTAGTGATGGTGGATAAATTCACAAAAATGGATTGAGGCTAAACCCATCACCAGTTATGATGGACCAATAGCCAGAAGATTTGTCGAGGATGTCATAATCCGATACGGTTATCTACATAGCATTATCACGGACAACAGGAGTAACTTCTCTATGGGAGAGCTTGCCGAATTTTGCAACGAACAAAATATTTGGCTTGACATTGCGTCAGTCGCACATCCGCAGGCTAATGGACAAGTCGAAAGAGCAAATCGTTTAATCCTACAAGGCCTAAAACCAAGACTCAAAGCACCACTACGACGTGCTGCGGGGGCTCGGGTAGAGGAATTACCTTCTGTGATATGGAGTTTATGAACAACTCCGAACATGTCAACTAGATATACACCTTTCTTCTTGGTCTATGTTGCAGAAGCAGTTCTTCCGAGTGATTTGATTCATACTTCTCCCTGAGTTGCTGCATATATTGAAGAGGATGTCGAATTTTCTCGACAAAATGTCTCGATTTAATCGAAAAAGTTCGTGTCATTGCTGAGATGAGATCAACAGCCTATCAGCAGAAGTTACACAAGTATCATAGATAGAAAGTCAGAAACCGGTCTTTTAATAAGGGCGATTTGGTTCTCCGGCTTGTGCAGAAAAGAAAGCACAAACTTTCCCTAGTATGTGAAGGGCCCTTTTTTGTTAGCCGAGTATTACACAATGGTTCTTACTATCTAACTGATATGCGGCCAGTCAAAGAAAGACCTGCTACTAAGTAAAAAAAGAGCTGGAGGCAGTACAGACCCGGAAAAATTAGATAGACCATGGAATATTGCTCAGCTACGTCCTTTTATTCTTAGTTTATCTTTCTTTGTAATCATATATGTGTACATGTTCAATGAGAAATAAAGTATTGGTTGCTTCATTTTTCCCGAGAAGTTTTATATTACCATCTTATTTCTGAATGATCATGTAACATCCCAATTTCAGCAACCCTGATTAGTTGTCCAGAAGGCAAAAATCAAGGGGAACAAAACCTTTTCTTGTGCCTTAGTGCAGTGCTTTCCTGTTGTTTGTTTGCACTTGCGCTTAGGATGTGTATCTTAGGATACTCCTTACCTCAACCTCAGTTGACAAAAGCTATTTACCAAAATAGTCTTGGCTTACTCTACATATTCTCAAATGTTCTGGCATTTCAAAACAGGAGCGAAGATGCTTATGTGACCAAAACTATTTGTGGTAGCTTCTATTAACAAAACTATGGAGAGATATATAATACAATCTCCTTATGTTTTCAAGACAGAGCACTCAAATAATCTTATCTCTAGCTTTACCAAAACCTCTTGTTCAAAGCTTTTGAATTCTACTCTTGGTAGAGATACCAAGAACCCTCATCTTATTCAAAACTCAACCTCTTCAAAATGACCCTACCTTACCTCCAAGCTAAGCTTGATGGTAACCCCTAGTACTAGTTGTTTAGTGTATAAGATGAGTTGCCTTGATCTGCTGTTTGATGAGTTGCTCTGATCTGCTGTTTGACTTGTTTGCTTAGGAAGTAGAATGAGCTACTTTAGAAGCTCATCACTAGGACCTAGATGTTTTCCCAATCATCAACCCCTAAGCAAGAAAGCAAACCTTGTTGTGATCCCTAGCCACTAGGTGATCATCAAAAACCCTCAACCTGATCCATTCTAAGGATCTCCATTCTAGAGGTTTCCAATTCCATGAAGACCAATACCAAGAATGGATCTCTTCTACCCACTCTACACTTCCATATCACCCCTTTAGTAAAGCTCTGATACCTTGCAACTCCTTCCCTCTCATACTCTAGTCAAAATCCTCAAAACTGCCAAATTTGGCCAAGTCTGGAAACAGTTTCAGCATCACCTTTTTGAATGCCTCCTTTTCTCAAACCCTGTGCATTTTTGGAAGTGCACTTGAACCATATTTTTAAACATCCTAAGGAATACCATGGCCCACATTTTCCCTTGGTTAGATACTCCTCCAACCCACTTTTCCATGATGGTTTTGCAGGCAAGAAAATAACATTTCCTGCAAATCTAGTCATCATGCCTAATTTGGTAGAAGCTCACATCCTCTTATAACCTCCTATGGACCAACTCTATGCATTGTTGTGTTCTACTCATTGATGTATATCTAAACCTACTTCACTTGCTCCAAGTGGTTCTCTGTGCTGATTAAACCCACCTGGTTTATAAGGAATCATGACTCATTTTGCATGACAACCTTAATTTCAACAAAGTCTGCCATCACTTCTAGATCACCTCAAATACCATTAATTCAAACTCCTTCTGCCATGATCATATATATGACCTGGAATACCTACCCATCTATCCCTTGCACCAAGGTGATCTCTAAGCTCCAAGATGCAAGCATGTTTTGGTGGTATAAAAATAACACCACCCTAGATCATCAACTCCTTGTTTCCCATCCTTTTCAAGTTGGAATTTCATTCCTCAAGGTTGAAAATGCTTGCTACCTCTTGTCTACACCCTCCATCTTGGTCACCAAGATTCATCAATAAGTATCCATAATTATTGTGGCCCCAAAACTATTTAATTTCTTAAATAGTCAAAATCTCCAAAACTCCCTTCATAAAGGAAAGTTTGGTTTTTACCAAAACACTTTCCCAACTTTTGGCTCATGTGAGTTCCACATATTATATCCTATCTTTCCATCTCAAAAATAAATATTTTTGAGAAGCTTTGTTATTTCTTTTTGCCCTTTTTCCTAAATGGCTGAATTGGAATAATAATTGTTTTAATCACTTTTAATCCTCAATAAATCTTGGGAAAATTCCCCTAAGTGTGTATTCACATTTGGGACCCTCTCAAAACAAAATCCATCCTTGTCCAATGGAAATTTATCTAATGATCACCAAGAAATCACTTCTGCCCTTTTTGAATAAATGGATTTAGGAGGACTAAAACTCCTCTCATAAATCCCAATTAAATCCTAGAAGTATACCTTGACCTCATCTATCTACCAGTACCCTTTTCTCCTCTAGTCCAATGCAAGATTTTGGACTTCCTTCATAAACCTCTAGTTTGCTCAATTTTGGCAAACTAGCAAATCACTAGGCAAAACCATTTCCAAATTTCACCAAAGCTTGATCAAAGCTCAACCTCAGCTTCAGACACCTCCTTGGTCGACCACCACTGTAGCTCCACCTCAGCCTTGACCATTTAGTCCTTGTACTAATAGAAAGAGAGAGATGCCACCCCAATTCTAACAAGGATCAATTTAAATTAATTACCCCTAATGCCACAGCTCCCCTCTCTGATCCAGCTCGACTAAATTCCCTTCCTACCCCTCTCCACCTCCCCCTGGACCAATCCCCGGCCAGCATCCCCTCTCCCCCATGTCTAATTTGGTAAAATACCTCATCTAGCACTCCTCCTTGGTATAAAGCTAGCAGGCCACCCCTAGCTCGTCTCTGCCCCTCATTTTCCCCCTCTCACTCCCACTTGCCGCCCCTGAGCACCACACCCTATCCCCTGCCATGTGCTGTCCGAGGAAGAGGAAGTGGAGAGCCTCGGCCTCCTCTCAAGAATCGAGCAAGGCATCTCCCCCTCTACTCCATTCTCTCTGCATGTCAGCCCATGTGATCTCCTTGCTCTCCTGCATCTAACGGTGCCCTCCTTTTTACCTAGGACCATCTCCTCCGCCGTCTCTGTTGAGCACCGACGAGTTCATCCTCGACCGCCGTCACGCGAGCTACCTCCCGGCGTCAGATCACCCCGTGCCGTCCCTCGTTCGGCTCGTCGTCGACCACCGCGTCGCCCTGCCGCCTCCTCGACCTCCCCCGAGGCCCCAGGTATCCTACCCGCTCCGCCTAGGGTTCCCGTCACCGGCCACCCTCTGTCACATAGACGACGACTACGCGCCATCGATCGCTACTTGATCCAACAGCCAGATCCGACCGATACCCCTTCGCGCCCCGCTGTTGCTGACTGCCGGGCCCCGCCTGGCAGGTTCGAGCACCAGCTCCCGCGCGTCGCCCCTTGCGTCGTGGGCCGTTTCCCTCCCGGCCGGCCCAGTAGCCCCCGAAACCAGCCCAGCCTACTCTGTTTTTTTCTTTTTATTTTCAGATCCAGAAACATATCCATAGGATTAAATTCAAATAAAATGGTAAACCAAGTCCAAATGTCTAGATCTAAATTTCTAGTGGTTCTATGATGTTTTCTCAAACATGCAGAGGCAACCCCATGTCCAAAATAATTTTCTTTAATTACTGGTGATTTTTCTGCTGCAGAGTACACTTTGCACTAATTAAAAGCCACAAAGAGTTTCACATCTCCATTTGAGATGAACCAAAGACCTACTGGAAGGTATTTGAAATACCTACCGCTCAGCCCAGGCCCTTGCCCAGTGGAACGGTGTTCTGCCTTTAGCAAAAATAACCAAACCAGCCCTTGTCTGCCTTGAAAATATTCCTCAGGTCTAACCATATGTGGTATTGACCTGATTTTAGTTCCCAGTACCTCATATTATCCATAACTACCAAAACCCAGCAGCTCAGAATTTATTGAGCTCTGGATGAATTTTAGTGACTTAAATATCTCTGTGATGGGTTTTCTCACTAATTAAATCACTCCAGGAGTTTCGCAACTCCAAAAAGGGTGAATACAATTCCTACAGAAAGGTATTTTTAATACCTATCACATGCCCTTTGAATCAACTCAATATCTCCTGTAGATTTAATCTGGTGATAAAGAGAAGAATCATACAGAACTGTCTTTAGGAATTTCCTGAGGGCATTCTACTAATTCTTTAGACTTGATTCCAACTCTAGGTGGTTAAGTACATCAAGTACTACATAACCATCCAAGGAAATAATTTTTTGGAGCTCCAGAACTTTTCTGGTGAATTATTTCCTCAAACTAGAGTTTAATTCACTATAAAAAGCATAACTAATTCTAGAAAAGTGATAATCAAGTGAAACCACTTGTGATGGTTTTGTCTTGTCAAAACCTATCTGAGGATTTCATGGTTATCCATTGATAACCTACTGACCCCAGATCCCAAATCCAAGTCCCTTATATCTAGCCTTGACAACTATCCTCCAATAGAAACACCCTAGTGGCAATCTTGTAATTTCCCCATTTGAATCCCACTTCTCCAAATCCTCCCCAGTCCAGTAGTATTTCTCATGTTTGTTTGCTGTATGATTTGATGTTGTATGCCTTGTATTGAGTGTGGTATTGGCTGCTTGCATGTGTACCCAATGCCGACGATAGTGTGAGAGTCTGACGACAAGAAGGGAGGGACTTCTTTTATTATTATTATTATTATTGGGTATTCTTGGTCATTTGAAGAAGTCCAGGGACTTATGGCTGATCACAGGCAAGCCACCATTCCTGAACTCTGTTATATGCCCTACTCTCTTTTACCTGTTTTATATCTTCTTTACAAATTGCATTATTTACCTGCATGTTTTGCTTTATAAATACTACGATAGTAACTTGGCTCCTCCAAGTTATTAATTCGTGTCCTTCGATGCACCACCCCGATGAACCTACCCTTTTATCCCTTTAGATCGAGAGTATGATGGTTAGCATCCTACCTCCTTGGAAACCCCGGTTTTGAGAAAATAAACTGTTTTGGGATTTTCCCCACTACACATGTTTCAAAACGGCCTTGTAAAACCCTGGGAAGAGGCATCGTTCCCAGTGGAAGTTTTAACAAAAGAAATGGTGATGAGAAGAAGTGGAAATGTAATGGGATGTTCTACGCCTTTACTGGAACAATTTTTATCCGCGCAACCACATTACCCCAGGTGGCTGGGGCTTAACTCGTAGTTTGTCCGCCTTAGCCGAGGCAACTTCTACCATGCTTATAGGGAGAAATCCCTGGAATTCCGGGCGGGCGCCCCCAGATCAAGGATCTGACACCTGTCGCTTGCTTCGGCAAGAGTGAGCCTGAACTATCAGGAGTCCGGTACAACAATTGGGTCTCCTGCGGACGGTATGACTTAGGTAGTACGGAAGGAAGTGGAGTCATCAAATTTAAGGTATACGCCAAGTTGCAGCTTGGGTATGCGCGTGTACGGAAGGAAGGACTATGGCTGGGAGCCACATACTCGTTGCTGGGGAGAACAAACCCAAGAGGAAAAGCATGCCTTTGCTAGTGTAGACAAGCGAAAAGTTAGGTTTGATTACCCGGACCCCCATCTACCGTGGTAGTGGGCCGTGGTTGTATCCCGGCGGATGTATTGATTCTTGTGGGTAAAGTGTGCAAACTCTGCAGAGTATAACCTATTCAAATAGTCGTGTCCACGGTCAAGGACGGTTGTAAAGGTGTTGGCTAGGAGTACCCAAACTGTGCTTGTTTGGGAAACACGTACTTTGAGGACGAAGGTTCCGGGGGAACCCTAGTTCGAGAACTTTGTTTTGACCCGAGGGGTCTAAAATGTTCAAAAAGGGTTTTCAACCACAAAACTGTTTCCAAAATTCTTTTTCAACAAAGACATGGAGATGTCTGGATTTATAAAACAGAAGCATGGTTTTCAAAACTCTTTTTCAATAAAGATATGGAGATGCCATAACTTCAAAGTTAGTTTAGCTTTTCAAAAGCAATCCCAGATAGAGCTATCTCGCCACAGCCATAATGGCATTTCCTTTAATCTCTTATCTGGGTGGTTTGTGAGTACATTCAAATTTACTCACGGCTTTGTCCCTGGCTATTTAGTTGGCCATACTTTCAGGAGATTAAGGTGACGTCCATCGAGCTAGGCCGTATTCCTAGTCAGCTCCCTGTTGGTTGAGGCACGATTGGGCTCTGCGTTTGGCGATGTTCCGCTGCTAATGATGCTATAGCCATAATGGCACTTATGTAAGTCTTGTATTTCGTTATGTTTCGGATGTTGTAATGGTACCTGCCGGTTATGTTCCACGGCTCACTGATCATGGGAACATGGAAATATGCATAACAGGGGTTTCTCGGATGAATAATCCGGGGGGTCCCACAGACTTGGTATCAGAGCCATCCTGACTGTAGGAGACCTTAGTTAGCATGGACATTAGAGAGGAAACGGCAAACCTATTTTCCAAAAGACAAGGGAGAAAAGATGACAATTTGCAAAAGTGCTTATGTCATCTCCCCCTCTGATTTTAAAAAACCTACTTAAATTAATATGACTTCCTAAGCTTAAAATCCTGCACCCTGTCACTAACCCAACCCCATCTCACAAATCTGTTGTAGATGGCCTCTTTCTGCTCAGAGCGCATCATTGTCGGAGACAGTTTCTGGCCTTTCTGAAGAGGAACTTCACAACATACTGAAGATAGTCAAGAGACTCGCGCCAACCATTGAAGGAACAGAACTTCCTCGCAGTAACACCAATGTGATGCAATGGGTCATCAAGGCTGTTATTCCTTCCCCCGACGAGGACACCTTGCCCACAATCTTCACTTTCCTCGACAACAACTGGGTAGATGGTGTGGTGCGAGCCATACAGGAGATCATGGCGCGCCTCTACAAGATCCACGAAGATGAGTTGAAAGATACTCCCTACCATTTGTTTGGAAAGAGAGACGAAGATGGACTTCCCACTGAGTCTTTCCTCACCTGCTGCATTGGGAATCAGCTAGAGAATATGGAATACCTACTCCAACGTTCCCAGGAAGATCTTGACAAGGCCAGACGCGAGAATCTTCGTCTAAAAATGGATATCAACCTAATCCGTAAGTGCGAAAGGAGTCTTCAAGCCACTAATGCCCGCTTGGCAAGGAAGCTGATCATTGAAGTACCCCCAACCCCTAATGATGAGAACCCCGGGACTGACGACGAACTCTCCTTCCTCAATGAGTACCACCCTATCGTCCAGTCAACCCGCGCCGACCGAGTCAACCTCCAACCCGGCACTAGGGGAAGGCACCACTCTCACCTTCACCGAAGACGAGCTGAATATCCCACAATCCCTAGTGATATGGGCACGATATGCACGAGGGAGGAGCGGGAGGAAGGCGCAAGAGAAGATCATCAAGAAGAAGGAACGCTCAATTCTGATAGACAGACGTCCTGAAATTGAAACGGATGTGGATTCCTCATACGAACTCCAAATCAAGCAAATAAGCACTTGTTGGATAGATAATTCCAAGATCTTTCCAATGAGTACTTCCACGTCTAAAAGACCCCGGATAATCCGGCCCCCACACCCCGGATAATCCGGGCCTATTTTCTGGAGATTCTGCTATGGACTTCGTGCGTGACTTTCTGTATGGCCCCGGATAATCCGGCCCACTTAGACCGGATAATCCGGCCCAAAAAGTTACCATCAGATCCGGACAGATCTGACTGTATCGGTCACATTTTCGTTTCGCGTCATTTCGACGTTCTGGCGGCCATATAAGCCCTAGAACGTCCTCTAGTTTAGGGTTAGCTAGAAATTGAGTCTAAAACTATTGCGTGAGTTGCTTGGTGAGCATCCCTCCGGGGACGGCGATGCCGTGTTATCTATCATATTGATATTGTCGTGGAGGTTCTTGTCTTCATCAAGGATTGTCGTGTTTTGGTTTGAGGCGTGGTGATTTTGTCCACGCTGCTTGCTGGATTCGTTCCTCTTCTTCAGGTGACGTTCATTGGCGTTGTTGGAAGAATTCCTATCTAGGTTACTTGCTGTGAAAGATCGGGACGAAACTATAGGATCATCGGCTTGATCCAGATCATGTGGTATCAGAGCACCAGGTTGCTCACGGCGAGGTTGTGTTGATTGATCGGCTGAGTGTGTTCTTGGTGGAGATCAGAGAGTTGTGGCGGGGCAGATTGGATCTCGACATCCGCGCACCGGAGTGTTTGACGGATTCCGCCTGGAGTATCCGGCCGACCCGGATAGTCCGGCCCTCCAACATCGGACAGTCCGGCCCTGACATTTTTCTGTTCTGTAGTCATGCTAGGAAGCATGACATCGTGTCAGGGTGATTTTTTTGGCAAACAGTGCACTTCTAGGAAGAGATCTGGTGATGTGTACAATGATTATCTCGACATCTTGCGTGGTGTAGTATGTGATGATTCTCAAATCAGTTGGAGATTGGTCCATATGGCGACATATGAGGAATATGAGTCATGGGAACGTCATATGCAAGATGGTTTTTAGAGATGTGATACATACGAGTATTTGGATAATCCTACACGTATGCGTCTTGCATTACGACGTGTGGATGAGGAGATAGCTCGTTGGTGGGATAAAGAGGTGCGTGAGAAGGATATTGTTGATGCAACTTGGAAGTACTTCAATAATTTTTTGTGTGGCTGTTTTATGCCTCCTCGTCGTAAGGTATTTTGTACCAAGCCCGCGAAGGCAGTCCAACAGTCGCCCAAGGTTGCAGTTATGTCTATTCCATCTCATGTAAAGGAGGTTCCAGTAGTTTTTCCAGTGCAAACGGTCAGCGTGGCAGTGCCTGTTGTTGCCAAGGCTGTTGTGTGTGCTGAAACTACAGTGGAGGATATTGTACCATTGAGTGGGCTGAATTTGCAACTCAAGAAAGTACAAGGCGATGCTTGCATGACAGCTGATAGAGGCCAGCGCTGGAATTTATTTCAGGCGTAGTGTATGATCAAAGGCAAAGCATGCAAGTTGATTGTTGATGGAGGGAGCTATACTAATGGCATTAGCAAAGCAATGGTGGCAGCGTTGGGGTTGTCCACATGGCGTATACCTAAACTTAAGCATCCACAGTGGTTAAATAGCTGTGGTATGGTGAAGGTAACTCATAAGGTGCGTGTGCCATTTACAGTTGGTGATTATGTTGATGAGATTGAGTGCGATGTGTTGCCATTGGAGGTATGTGGGATGTTACTTGGTCGTCCATGGCAGTATGATCGCAACGCTACACATGCTGGACGAGCAAATACATATTCTTTTGTGTATGGTGGCAAACAACAGACTTGGAAGCCTATGTAGGATGATCACATAAAGTCTGATGTAGAGCTGGTTGTACATAAGGAGAAGGTGCGCAAGGCTAAGCCAAAATCTGGTCTAGCTAAGGTGCAGGATGGAGAGCATGATGCACAGTGCGACAATGTTGATATTGCTTCAGCTAGGCCCGTAGATGACAAGCCAGTGGAACTTGTTAGTGACAAGCCAGTTGAAGTGCATCCTCTTATTGCTGAGAGGAAGGATGTTGCAGCATGTGTTCAGAAGGTTGTTTGTGTTGACACGGGTGTTCAGACAGATGATAGTTGTGCTCCTGATGTTCAAGTGCATGAGGTGCAGTGGGGTAACAAGAACAGTTTTGTTAGCACACCTGTGAGGCATTTTGTTGGGACTATTATGCGGATGCATAGAGGCAAGGATGGACATGTTCGTCAGTTGTGTGGTCCAGGCATTACTCATCTTATGCCAGGTCATGCAAAGAAGGTCCATGTTCAGCAACCACGAGTTCCAACAAGAGTTGAGAAGAAGAAGACGGTGGTGCCTAGGTCAAAGCTCGTATGGAGACGCAAGGAGGTGCAGGCGCCAGGGGCTATTTCAAGTCAAGCACGCCGAGAGGGAGGTTGCGGAGTGGAAGGCAGGCAAGACTTGAAGATGGCGAAGACGCGTGAAGCGATTGTTCATATCACACCACCTTTCCGACCCGACCCGCAAGCGTTGGGGACAACACTTCTTGAAGGGGGATGATGATATGGGCACGATATGCGCGAGGGAGGAGCGGGAGGAAGGCGCAAGAGAAGATCATCAAGAAGAAGGAACGCTCAATCCTGACAGACAGAAGTCCTGAAATTGAAACGGACGTGGATTCCTCATACGAACTCCAAATCAAGCAAAGAAGCACTTGTTGGATAGATAATTCCAAGATCTTTCCAATGAGTACTTCCACGTCTAAAAGACCCCGGATAATCCGGCCCCCACACCCTGGATAATCCGGCCCTGTTTTTTGGAGATTCAGCTATGGACTTCGTGCGCGACTTTCTGTATGGCCCCGGATAATCCGGCCCAATTAGATCGGATAATCCGGCCCAAAAAGTTACCATCAGATCTGGACAGATCTGACTGTATCGGTCACGTTTTCGTTTCGCGTCGTTTCGATGTTCTGGCGGCCATATAAGCCCTGGAATGCCCTCTAGTTTAGGGTTATCTAGAAATTGAGTCTAAAACTATTGTGTGAGTTGCTTGGTGAGCATCCCTCCGGGGACGGCGATGTCGTGTTATCTATCGTATTGATATTGTCGTGGAGGTTCTTGTGTTCATCAAGGATTGTCGTGTTTTGGTTTGAGGCGTGGTGATTTTCTCCATGTTGCTTGCTGGATTCGTTCCTCTTCTTCAGGTGACGTTCATTGGCGTTGTTGGAAGAATTCCTATCTAGGTTACTCGCTGTGAAAGATCGGGACAAAACTATAGGATCATCGGCTTGATCCGTATCACCTAGAGGATCTGCAATAGTTGGAGACCCCGAAGCTATCCAAGACTCCACAGATGCACCCTCCGAGTAATCACCCATGTTGTTGTACCCGCCCAGCTAGCAATAAGATAGAGTCATGTATCATCCCTGAACACGTTTTGTAAAGCCTAAGTACTATTATCACCTTCAGGTGTAGATTTGGTTGGTATGTAATGACTTCGTTGATTGCTATGCTTGCTTGAATTGTTCCTTTTTGCGTGTTTTACCCAAGTCGTTGCATCAGACCCAACCAGAAACGTCTGCCACCAACAAGACCTCCCCCAGGATGGCCATGAAGATCGGAAGCTCGAAGAAGGCATGTAGCTGTTGTGGAGACGAAGGACACCAAGCCAACAGATGTTCCGACCACTGCCCCAACTGTGGAGAACCCCATTCCCAAAAAGTTTGCCCAACTCGACTTATCCCTTGTCTCTGTGAAGGCCAAGACCATGTCCCTATCAAATGCCCAATATATCCCCTCATTAGAAAGGCCCGTCAACCTTCTGATGTCAGCCTAGAGAAGTCGTCAACTCAACTACAGTAGACGAAGAACCTCTACTTCACGTGTGGACTACCCGGTCACTTCAGCCGAGAATGCCCTGAAAGAAAATCTGCCAAGACTTCCATGAAAGAGAAGCTCGAAGACATCCAAGGTACCATCCCTCATAAAAGATGGTCACCCTACCGCTCGCTGCCACGCAGCTCAAGACTGAAGATGTCCCGCGCCCTCCTAGGTGATAGCGCCCCTTGGAAGTAAAGATAGAGATGAGCCCTTAACCCACTCCAGGACTTCCCGGAAGTCGACGAGTGCCGTCTGTAGTAACTAGCCCATGCCCCAGTGGAACGACACCTGTGATGCTACCCTCTCTTAAGTTGATGTCCGCCACCTTAAGAACCGTCTTTTTTCACCCTCCTACGAAAGTCCCCTATTTGTAACTCTCTGACCTACCCCAAGTCTAATCCTAAGGGGGAAAGACTGCATCTTTCCCGCAAAATAGATAACCTATCTGCCCGACCGTGTGACCCGAAGACACATATCCCAGAGCACAGACTTGTCACAGACTGGATACAATAACCCACTTAAGAGAAGTACAGCAGACCCTTACAGAAGGAAGATCCCTCCCCGCAGCTATGGTTGAAGCCACCTCCACCCCCGAGTTTCAAGAAGATTGAAGTTCAACCTCACTGTCAAGGTGTTTCTGTTTGAAGACAAGGTCGGAAAGTTAGCCTGCAAGGAACCCATAGCAATAACCAAGACAAATCCCCTAACCTTACTCTCCGGAATCTCGGGACGAGATTCTTTTAAGGGGGAAAGGTCTGTAACATCCCAATTTCAGCAACCCGGATTAGTTGTCCAGAAGGCAAAAATCAGGGGGAACAAAAACTTTTTCTTGTGCCTTAGTGCAGTGCTTTCCTGTTGTTTGTTTGCACTTGCGCTTAGGATGTGTATCTTAGGATACTCCTTACCTCAACCTCAGTTGACAAAAGCTATTTACCAAAATAGTCTTGGCTTACTCTACATATTCTCAAATGTTCTGGCATTTCAAAACAGGAGCGAAGATGCTTATGTGACCAAAACTATTTGTGGTAGCTTCTATTAACAAAACTATGGAGAGATATATAATACAATCTCCTTATGTTTCAAGACAGAGCACTCAAATAATCTTATCTCTAGCTTTACCAAAACCTCTTGTTCAAAGCTTTTGAATTCTACTCTTGGTAGAGATACCAAGAACCCTCATCTTATTCAAAACTCAACCTCTTAAAAAATGACCCTACCTTACCTCCAAGCTAAGCTTGATGGTAACCCCTAGTACTAGTTGTTTAGTGTATAAGATGAGTTGCCTTGATCTGCTGTTTGATGAGTTGCTCTGATCTGCTGTTTGACTTGTTTGCTTAGGAAGTAGAATGAGCTACTTTAGAAGCTCATCACTAGGACCTAGATGTTTTCCCAATCATCAACCCCTAAGCAAGAAAGCAAACCTTGTTGTGATCCCTAGCCACTAGGTGATCATCAAAAACCCTCAACCTAATCCGTTCTAAGGATCTCCATTCTAGAGGTTTCCAATTCCATGAAGACCAATACCAAGAATGGATCTCTTCTACCCACTCTACACTTCCATATCACCCCTTTAGTAAAGCTCTGATACCTTGCAACTCCTCCAAGAACATTCCCTCTCATACTCTAGTCAAAATCCTCAAACTGCCAAATTTGGCCAAGTCTGGAAACAGTTTCAGCATCCCCTTTTTGAATGCCTCCTTTTCTCAAACCCTGTGAATTTTTGGAAGTGCACTTGAACCATATTGTTAACCATCCTAAGGAATACCAAGGCCCACATTTTCCCTTGGTTAGATCCTCCTCCAACCCACTTGTCCATGATGGTTTTGCAGGCAAGAAAATAACATTTCCAAATCTATTCATCATGCCTACTTTGGTAGAAGCTC
The DNA here is from genome assembly GCA_910589775.1 of Avena eriantha. Lineage (NCBI taxonomy): Eukaryota > Viridiplantae > Streptophyta > Magnoliopsida > Poales > Poaceae > Avena > Avena eriantha. The sequence goes on along the minus strand of OU342742.1, from coordinate 472,372,806 downwards.
ACATCCTCTTATAACCTCCTATGGACCAACTCTATGCATTGTTGTGTTCTACTCATTGATGTATATCTAAACCTACTTCACTTGCTCCAAGTGGTTCTCTTTGCTAATTAAACCCACCTGGTTTATAAGGAATCATGACTCATTTTGCATGACAACCTTAATTTCAACAAAGTCTGCCATCACTTCTAGATCACCTCAAATACCATTAATTCAAACTCCTTCTGCCATGATCATATATATGACCTGGACTACCTACCCATCTATCCCTTGCACCAAGGTGATCTCTAAGCTCCAAGATGCAAGCATGTTTTGGTGGTATAAAAATAATACCACCCTAGATCATCAACTCCTTGTTTTCCATCCTTTTCAAGTTGGAATTTCATTCCTCAAGGTTGAAAATGCTTGCTACCTCTTGTCTACACCCTCCATCTTGGTCACCAAGATTCATCAATAAGTATCAATAATTATTGTGGCCCCAAAACTATTTAATTTCTTAAATAGTCAAAATCTCCAAAACTCCCTTCATAAAGGAAAGTTTGGTTTTTTACCAAAACACTTTCCCAACTTTTGGCTCATGTGAGTTCCACATATTATATCCTATCTTTCCATCTCAAAAATAAATATTTTTGAGAAGCTTTATTATTTCTTTTTGCCCTTTTTCCTAAATGGCTGAATTGGAATAATAATTGTTTTAATCACTTTTAATCCTCAATAAATCTTGGGAAAATTCCCCTAAGTATGTATTCACATTTGGGACCCTCTCAAAACAAAATCCATCCTTGTCCAATGGAAATTTCTCAAATGATCACCAAGAAATCAGTTCTGCCCTTTTTGAATAAATGGATTTAGGAGGACTAAAACTCCTCTCATAAATCCCAATTAAATCCTAGAAGTATACCTTGACCTCGTCTATCTACCAGTACCCTTTTCTCCTCTGGTCCAATGCAAGATTTTGGACTTCCTTCATAAACCTCTAGTTTGCTCAATTTTGGCAAACTAGCAAATCACTAGGCAAAACCATTTCCAAATTTCACCAAAGCTTGATCAAAGCTCAACCTCAGCTTCAGACACCTCCTTGGTCGACCACCACTATAGCTCCACCTCAGCCTTGACAATTTAGTCCTTGTACTAATAGAAAGAGAGAGATACCACCCCAATTCTTAGAAGGATCAACTTAAATTAATTACCCCTAATGCCACAGCTCCCCTCTCTGATCCAGCTCGACTAAATTCCCTTCCTACCCCTCTCCACCTCCCCCTGGACCAATCCCTGGCCAGCATCCCCTCTCCCCATGTCTAATTTGGTAAAATACCTCATCTAGCACTCTTCCTTGGTATAAAGCCAGCAGGCCACCCCCAACTCGTCTCAGCCCCTCATTTGCCCCCTCTCACTCCCACTTGCCTCCCCCGAGCAACACACCCTCTCCCCTGCCATGTGATGTCCGAGGAAGAGGAAGAGGAGAGCCTCGGCCTCCTCTCAAGAATCGAGCAAGGCATCTCCTCCTCTGCTCCATTCTCTCTGAATGTTAGCCCATGTGATCTCCTTGCTCTCCTGGATCTAACGGTGCTCTCCTTTTTTCCTAGGACCATCTCCTCCGCCGTCGCCGTTGAGCACCGAGGAGTTCATCCTCGGCCGCCGTCGCGCGAGCTACCTCCCGACGTCAGATCACCCCGTGCCGCCCCTCGTTCGGCTCGTCGTCGACCACCGCGTCGCCCTGCCGCCTCCTCGACCTCCCCCGAGCCCCCAGGTATCCTCCCCGCTCCTCCCCGCTCCGCCTAAGGTTCCCATCGCCGGCCACCCTCTGTCGTGTAGACGACGACTACGCGCCGTCCATCGCCACTTGATCCAACGGCCAGATCCGGCCGATACCCCTTCGCGCCCCTCTGTCGCTGACTGCCGGGCCCCGCCTAGCAGGTTCGAGCGCCGGCTCCCACGCGTCGCCCTGTGCGTCGTGGGCCGTTTCCCTCCCGGCCGGCCCAGTAGCCCCCGAAACCAGCCCAGCCTACTCTGTTTATTTTCTTTTTATTTACAGATCTAGAAACAGATCCATAGGATTAAATTCAAATAAAATGGTATCCCAAGTCCAAGTGTCTAGATCTAAATTTCTAGTGGTTCTCTGATGTTTTCTCAAACAAGTAGAGGCAACCCCATGTCCAAAATAATTTTCTTTAATTAATGGTGATTTTTCTGCTGGAGAGTACACTTTGCACTAATTAAATTCCACAGAGAGGTTCATATATCCATTTGAGATGCACCAAAGACCTACTGGAAGGTATTTTAAATACCTACCACTCAGCCCAGGCCCCTTGCCCAGTGGAACAGTGTTCTACCTTTAGCAAAAATAACCAAACCAGCCCTTGTCTGCCTTGAAAATATTCCCCAGGTCTAACCATATGTGGTATTGACCTGATTCCAATTCCCAGTACCTCATATTATCCATAACTATCAAAACCCAGCAGCTCAGAATTTATTGAGCTCTGGATGAATTTTAGTGACTTAAATATCTCTGTGATGGGTTTTCTCACTAATTAAATCACTCCAGGAGTTTGGCAACTCCAAAAAGGGTGAATCCAATTCCTATAGAAATTTATTTTTAATACCTATCACATGCCCTTGGAACCAACTCAATATCTCATGTAGATTTAATCTGGTGATAAAGAGAAGAATCATACAAAACTGTCTTTAGGAATTTCCTGAGGGCATTCTGTTAATTCTTTAGACTTGATTCCAACTCTAGGTGGTTAAGTACATCAAGTACTACATAACCATCCAAGGAAATAATTTTTTGGAGCTCCAGAACTTTTCTGGTGAATTATTTCCTCAAACTAGAGTTTAATTCACTATAAAAAGCACAACTAATTCTAGAAAAGTGATAATCAAGTGAAACCACTTGTGATGGTTTTGTCTTGTCAAAACCTATCTAAGGATGTCATGGTTATCCATTGATAACCTACTGACCCCAGATCCCAAATCCAAGTCATTTATATCTAGCCTTGACAACTATCCTCCAATAGAAACACCCTAGTGGCAATCTTGTAATTTCCCCCATTAGAATCCCACTTCTCCAAAACCTCCCCAGTCCAGTAGTATTTATCATGTTTGTTTTATGTATGATTTGATGTTGTATGCCTTGTATTGAGTGTGGTATTGGCTGCTTGCATGTGTACCCAATGCCGACGATAGTGTGAGAGTCTGGCGACAAGAAGGGAGGGACTTCTTTTATTATTATTATTATTGGGTATTCTTGGTCATTTGAAGAAGTCCAGGGACTTATGGCTGATCACAGGCAAGCCACCATTCCTGAACTCTGTTATATGCCCTACTCTCTTTTACCTGTTTTATATCTTTACAAATTGCATTATTTACCTGCATGTTTTGCTTTATAAATACTGCGATAGTAACTTGGCTCCTCCAAGTTATTACTTCGTGTCCTTCGAGGCACCACCCTAATGAACCTACCCTTTTATCGCTTTAGATCGAGAGTACGATGGTTAGCATCCTACCTCCTTGGAAACCTCGGTTTTGAGAAAATAAACTGTTTTGCGATTTTCCCCACTACACATGTTTCAAAATGGCCTTGTAAAACCATGGGAAGAGGCATCGTTCCCAGTGGAAGTTTTAACAAAAGAAATGGTGATGAGAAGAAGTGGAAATGTAATGGGATATTCTACGCCTTTACTGGAACAATTTTTATCCGCGCAACCACATTACCCTAGGTTGCTGGGGCTTAACTCGTAGTTTGTCCGCCTTAGACGAGGCAACTTCTACCATGCTTATAGGGAGAAATCCCTGGAATTCTGGGTGGGTGCCCCCAGATAAAGGATCTGACACCTGTCGCTTGCTTCGGCAAGAGTGAGCCTGAAAAATCAGGAGTCCGGTGCAACAATTGGGTCTCCCACGGACGGTATGACTTAGGTAGTACGGAAGGAAGTGGAGTCATCAAATTTAAGGTATACGCCAAGTTGCGGCTTGGGTATGCGCGTGTACGGAAGGAAGGACTATGGATGGGAGCCACATACTCGTTGCCGGGGAGAACAAACCCAAGAGGAAAAGCATGCCTTTGCTAGTGTAGACAAGCTAAAAGTTAGGTTTGATTATCAGGACCCCCATGTACCATGGTAGTGGGCCGTGGTTGTATCCCGGCGAATGTATTGATTCTTGTGGGTAAAGTGTGCAAACTCTGCAGAGTATAACCTATTCGAATAGCCGTGTCCACGGTCAAGGACGGTTGTAAAGGTGTTGGCTAGGAGTACCCAAACTGTGCTTGTTTGGGAAACAAGTACTTTGAGGATGAAGGTTCCGGGGGAACCCTAGTTCGAGAACTTTGTTTTGACCCGAGGGGTCTAAAATGTTCAAAAATGGTTTTCAACCACAAAACTGTTTCCAAAACTCTTTTTCAACAAAGACATGGAGATGTCTGGATTTATAAAACAGAAGCATGGTTTTCAAAACTATTTTTCAATAAAGATATGGAGATGCCATAACTTCAAATTTAGTTTAGGGTTTTCAAAAGCAATCCCAGATAGAGCTATCTCGCCATAGCCATAATTGCATTTCCTTTAATCTCTTATCTGGGTGGTTTGCGAGTATATTCAAAAGTACTCATGGCTTTGTCCCTGGCTATTTACTTGGCTAGACTTTCAGGAGATTAAGGTGACGTCCATCGAGCTAGGCCGTCTTCCTAGTCAACTGCTTGTAGGTTGAGGCACGATTGGGCTTTGCGTTTGGCGATGTTCCGCTGCTAATGATGCTGTAGCCATAATGGCACTTATGTAAGTCTTATATTTCGTTATGTTTCGGATGTTGTAATGGTATCTGTCGGTTATGTTCCACGGCTCACTGATCATGGGAACGTGGAAATATGCATAAGATGGGTTTCTCGGATGAATAATCCGGGGGTCCCACAGATCATGTCATAGTCGAAAATCCCAGAATACTTGAAAGTAATTTATGCTCATGTTTATTCTGGTTAAGATTTCCGATTCTAAAAATGCTACCTTCGGGTATAAATTTAAATTTTCTAGTTTGTACTTTGGTTATTTATCTGATTGCCGGATGCGGGCATTTTTTGATTAGTAAATTGTTGGTACTAGAAGTCAGCTTTGTTTCCGAGTTAAAACTGGTTTAGCAATTGAGCTCCGTTGCTCGGCAAATTTTCTGTGCTGAAAGTTGGACGGCTCACGAAAGGGACGAGGCGGAAAGCCAGATAAACGATAAGTACAGACAAAAAACATAAGTGCTTATGTAAAACCTTTCAGGCACATAAAATTAAAGCCAAAAGTGCTAACTAGAAATAACAAGTCTTAGCACTAGCAAAAAGTATTATACTACTTATTTACAACCCGATTTGTTTTCAGAATAACACATTGTTTTTTGATACTCTACGATGCATGGGGAGAGGTAGGAGCTGCCGGCTCACTGGAGACATTGGCCTCGCCTTGATATCTTTCCGAGACGTTTGTTCGTCATCGGAGACTTCTATTGTTACTTCGGCAGGCAGAGGAGGCGTCTCCAAGCGAGTGAAAAAGGAGTGTCGTAGCTGGTCAAGTCAGCTACGTGGCACCCATATCCGGCACAGGAGTCCATGATTGCTTTAATGTCCTGCTCCTGTCCGGCTTCATCCACAGTAGAATACCCTCTGGTTACTTGCCAGATTTCCATGCTTCCATGGTGGCTCATAACCATGGTGAGAGCGTTCCGCACTGCGGTTCGCACGTAGGACATGTTCCAGTCCTGGATGAGCTGGGGCGTCTCCTTGGCCTTGTCTCGCACTTCAAAGCTAGACATTTTATGCATGTCTGGAACTTTGAGTACTTTGCCAATATCCTCCAAAGACCGGGGGGATATGAAGCTCTTCCCGGCACCCTGCCGGACGGGAGAGATCACCCTGGAGGCCTTCTTCATCACCACGCCTGCCTCCGGTGTGATGCGTGAGTAGTTCATCCCTGGACTACGAGTCCATGTAGTTGCTAGATGGTTGGTTCTTCTCCTTTGTGCTACCATGTCTACATCTTGTGATCTCTGTTCATGATCAAGATCATCTATTTGTAATCTACATGTTGTGTTTGTGGGGATCCGATGGATATTGAGATGCTATTTCAGATTGATTATTCATTCTATCATGACTATGTTATTTGTGATCTTGCATGCTTTCCGTTGTTACTAGCTATCTTGGCCGAGTAGATGCTAGCAACTCCAAGAGGGAGTATTTATGCTCGATAGTGGGTTCATGCCTCTAGGAATCTGGGGAAGTGACAGAAATCTCTAAGGTACTAGATGTGTTGTTGCTACTAGGGAGAAAACAACAATCCTTTGTTCATAGAACAATCGTATTGTTTACTTTACACACCTTGCTTAATGCAATTATCTATTGCTTGCAACTTAATACTGGAGGGGGTTTGGATGATAACCTGAAGGTGGATTATTAGTCATAGATGCAGTTGGATTACGGTCTATGTATAATGTTGTAATGCCCGATCAAATCTCATAGGAGTCAAGATGATTAGTATATGCATGTATGCTTTCTCGATGTTTCTCAATTGCCCCGCTGTAATTTGTTCATCGAACATGTCATCTATCTTAAGGAGAATCACCTCTAGTGAACTATGGACCTCGGTCCATTCTTTTACCATCAATCTAGAATCTATTTATTGTTTTCTGTTTACTTTCTACAAGCAATTACTATCTTCCATCCAATATGTTTAACCCTTTGTTTTCAGCAAAATCGATGAGATTGACAACCTCACTGTAAGTTGGGGGCAAAGTTCTATGGTTGTGTTGTACAGGATTCCAAGTTGGAAACAACACCTTGGAGGTGTTTCTTTGCTCCTACTGGTTCGATAACCTTTGTTCCTTAACTGAGGGAAACTTGTTGTTGTTCTCATCATACCTTCCTCTTGGGGTTCCCCAACGAGCTCGAATATATTTTGAGCCATCAAGCTCTTTTCTGGCGCCGTTGCCAGGGAGTCAAGGACATCTTCACAATGGGAGTACCTCATAACCAATCTCTTTAATTTGTTGTTTTAGTTTTGCTTAGTTTATTTCTGCTTTGTTTGCTTGTTTCTTTTATCAAAAACACACAAAAAATTAGTTATACTAGTTTGCTTCTTTATATTAAAAACAAAAAAATTTAGTTCTTTCTATAGTTGTTACCTAGTTCCTAGCTCACCATGTTGACTCCTAAGTTCACCCTGAAAGACCTTTCAATAGGTAGTGGCTCTTTAATTGGGAAAGATAATATTGAAGAATTATTTAATCATGTTAGTAAGCATGAGGATATTGAGGATAGATCCCTAGTAGAGGTTGCTCCAAATTATGAAATTGCTGCAGCCTCTATAGTTCACATGTTGGAAGCTAGGTTTGTTAACCTTTACCCCATAATGCAAGTAATGTTTCTTAAACTTAAAGATATTAAGGACCCTGAAAAGAGAGATTTTATTCTGGAAACTTGGCTTAAAGAATTCTATGATGTTGTTAAGGAAGCCAGAAAAGTATTTGATCGTTTTAATATGCTAGGCTCATGTGTAGATGTTATTGGTACACGTGAAAATATGGATAAAACCAAACCTAAAATGGATAAGAAATTAAAATACCAATACCTTTTAAACTTGTAGGAATGCATGAAGCCTTAGAAAAGAATTTTGATTGGATTGTTCCTGAAAACCCGTTTGATGAAAATAGTGAACCCAAGAGCATTGAGAGAGGATCCTCTAGAACGTATTTGGATGAGATACCTTGTCTTGTTGAAGATATTTCTGGTATCGATCTTAATGCTTCTTCATTTGAGAATACTTGATTCTTTTCTTGCTTCTTATGCCTAGCTCAAAGGCATTAAAGAAAAGCACATATTGGGAGATAACCCAAATTTCGTTAGGAATCTTTTGTTGAGTCTTGGAAGTTATTGCTTCAGTAATGACCTCTCCTTATCATTTTTTGTGGTTTTTGTGCCAAGAGTAACCTCTAATAAGAGATAAGTAAGATTTGGGAAAGTTGCTGTGACAATCTCTGTATGTCGGTTTGAGCTGTAATTTTTTTCTTCCGCCCCAGGTTGTTATACAACTTTCGTTAGTTCAACACTTTTCGGTTTGAGCAAAAGAAGGTCTTCGAAAAAATTGGTTTTTACCTATTGGTCTGTTTTGACAGATTTCTACCATTATTTGCATTTGCGTCTTAATATCTTTCTCTTTGAGTTCTCTTTGATCATTTGAACTTTTTAAAGGAAGTGCTACAGTAGCTTGTGTTTTAATGGAAGTTTTACTTGTGTTGAAACTGAACCAAAAAGACTTATTATCTTGAGTGCACTAATGTTGCTAATGAAGATTCTGTGAAGTTTTGTATGAAGGAAAATTTAAAGCAAAGGGAAGAGTAATGTGATAAGATGAAGTATGGACAAAAGCTCAAGCTTGGGGATGCCACCTGTGTCACCCCAAGAAATATTCAAGAAGTACAAGCGTCAAAGCTTGGGGATGCCCAAGGCATCCCCTTCTTCATCAATAAAAATTCCAGGTTTCTTCCAAACACTTCATTTTTATTGTTTCATGCACAATTGTGTTGTTCTTGGAGCATCTTCGTTTTCGTTTTTAGTTTTCGTTTGCTTAGTTGGTTAGACCCCCTCATTCATACATAGTTTCAAATAGGTTGATTTGTATTGGAAACGAGTAGGAAAGTTCATGCTTAAGTGGTATAAAAGGAGCTTGTTTTTGACTGTGGCCTAGGCTTTATCATGTCATGCTTGATATTGTTTTGGCTTTATGCTTAGTGATTATTTATGTAGCATGACTTGTTACAAACAATTGAGATTGCTTAATGTGCCTTGAAAGAATCATGCGTTGTTTTAGCATATAAAAGCATAATATTGTGGTATTCTCCTTTAATGCTTTATTTGGGTTGACCTGGCGCATGCTCACACCATGTTAAGACTACACCAAGTCACCATAGCCTCTATGATCTTTTAGTTTTTGACTTGTAATATCACTTTATGCTTTAATTCATAATGTTTTGTCGCTTTGCATGATTATGGCCATTATTACTCTCTTAGTTGGTCGCTCCCAGTCTTTTGCTAGCCTCCATACCAAGTATGAGTTCCACTCATGCATCCAACTCCAAATAAAACCAAGTTATTCTAAAGAGTCCACCATACCTACCTATTAGCATTTGCTATTCCAAGTATATTCATGTTTTTATCTACCTTCCGAATTAAACCTGTTATGTGACAACTAGTGATTAAAGCTCTCATGAACTTGATGACACACTTTTCTTTTCTTGCACTTAATAAACGTGAACCATTGGGCCCATCTATGTTGCGTATATGCTTGCGCTTTGTAAGTTGTGGATTAGTAGAACCATGCTGTCATGGGGAACGTTTTCAACATTGCACTTTATTTTAGTTGATATCATGTTCTTTTGCTTATGGATCCCGGTGGTGTGAAATGAAAGGGGAGCTTGTAAGGCTCATGGAGTTCGTATATGTGTTAGAGAAACGCCTGAGCGGCTGGTCTAATCCATGCCTAATCATGGTGGAAACCTGCAGCGTAACCATAGTGAGAAATCTATGAAGCATCCTCAATAAAAAAAGAAGCCTGTGCAAATAGGAAAGAAAAAAAGAAAAAAAGAGAAAAAAAGGCCTATGCAAATAGGAAATAAAAGGATGCTGAGATGCTCATTGTCTGCTTGCCTTGTCATTTTGATATGGGGATTCTTTCGTATCATCGGGCAAGGGGTACCTTGTTGGCGGTTCTCTATGATACACATGTACTTATAATGAAAAGAACTTACTTGTGACTAAACTTGAGTAGCATGAGGAACGATACTCGTAAGTAAGGGGCATGAGATTTGCAGCTTATAACTTGTCAAGCATATCCTCATATTTGTTCACTTTAACCTTAACCACCTAAATATGCTTATGATAGGGGCAATGAGAGCTGAAAGCTAATAAGTACCATAATTTTTGGAAGCTCTTTATGAGACTTGAATCCCTGCTTCCTTCTATGAAGGCCTTTATTTTACTTTTATGTTGAGTCTCCATCTTCTATCTTTATGCACTTATTGAGAGAGCATAGTGGACATTTTTAGTTTAATGTGCATTGTCCCAAAACTTGTTGATTGATTCATAACTTTGATATTGCTTGTTCTTAAACTATTTTTATCTAGTCACCCTTATGAACTTTGAAGGTGTCCTATGCATTTATGTTTTGCTACACTATGAGGGACAAGCTGAATACCATTCTCATTATGTTTTCTATATGTGAAACAAGCAAACTTGTTTCAAAGCATTGTTATTCATGAATCTTTTGTTTGTACCTTTTCATGTTACAACATAGTTGCTATGTCTTATTGTTAGAACTATATCTTTCATGCTATGTTAAAGTACTATGATCCCTGCTATCAATGTTTTACAAATACTTTAATCAAGATTATGATGGTGCATGTCAATCAAAAATTACTCTTTTTTATCACTTACCTACTCGAGGATGAGCAGGAGTTAAGCTTGGGGATGTTGATATGTTGTAAACGTATCTATAATTTTTGATGTTCCATGCTTGTTTTATATCTACTTTCTTATGTTTTGTCCACACTTTGGAGTATTTTTACACATTTTCTGGAACTAACCTATTAACAAGATGCCATAGTGCTAGTTGCCTGTTTTTCTGCTGTTTTTGGTTTCAGAAAAGCTAGTAAGGAAATTTTCTCGGAATTGGACCGAACAAAAGCCCAAGTCAATATTTCACCAGAAGGAATACGGAGTCCGGAGGGGAGAAGAAGAGGGGAACTAGGGCGGCCACACCTGGTGGTGGCGCGACCAGCCCTAGCCGCGCCACCATGGGGTGTGGGCCCCTGGCTCTCCACCGACCTTGACCCTTCGCCTATGTATTGCCTCCGGGACGAAAACCCTAAGTACCCAATAAAAATTCCATGATAGAGTCTGTAGCCACCGCCATCTCCATCCCTAGACCGGGAGGGATCTGAAGCTCTTCCCGGCACCCTGCCGGACGGGAGAGATCACCCTGGAGGCCTTCTTCATCACCATGCCTGCCTCCGGTGTGATGCGTGAGTAGTTCATCCCTGGACTACGAGTCCATGTAGTTGCTAGATGGTTGGTTCTTCTCCTTTGTGCTACCATGTCTACATCTTGTGAGCTCTGTTCATGATCAAGATCATCTATTTGTAATCTACATGTTGTGTTTGTGGGGATCCGATGGATATTGAGATGCTATTTCAGATTGATTATTCATTCTATCATGACTATGTTATTTGTGATCTTGCATGCTTTCCGTTGTTAGTAGCTATCTTGGCCGAGTAGATGCTAGCAACTCCAAGAGGGAGTATTTATGCTCGATAGTGGGTTCATGCCTCTAGGAATCTGGGGAAGTGACAGAAATCTCTAAGGTACTAGATGTGTTGTTGCTACTAGGGAGAAAACAACAATCCTTTGTTCATAGAACAATCGTATTGTTTACTTTACACACCTTGCTTAATGCAATTATCTGTTGCTTGCAACTTAATACTGGAGGGGGTTCGGATGATAACCTGAAGGTGGATTATTAGTCATAGATGCAGTTGGATTACGGTCTATGTATAATGTTGTAATGCCCGATCAAATCTCATAGGAGTCAAGATGATTAGTATATGCATGTATGCTTTCTCGATGTTTCTCAATTGCCTCGCTGTAATTTGTTTATCGAACATGTCATCTATCTTAAGGAGAATCACCTCTAGTGAACTATGGACCTCGGTCCATTCTTTTACCATCAATCTACAATCTATTTACTGTTTTCTGTTTACTTTCTACAAGCAATTACTATCTTCCACACAATATGTTTAACCCTTTGTTTTCAGCAAAATCGATGAGATTGACAACCTCACTATAAGTTGGGGGCAAAGTTCTATGGTTGTGTTGTACAGGATTCCAAGTTGGAAACAACACCTTGGAGGTGTTTCTTTGCTCCTACTGGTTCGATAACCTTAGTTTCATAACTGAGACAAACTTGCTCCTGTGCTCATCATACCTTCCTCTTGGGGTTCCCCAACGAGCTCGAATATATTTTGAGCCATCAAGCTCTTTTATGGTGCCATTGCCGGGGAGTCAAGGACATCTTCACAAGGGGACTCCCTCGTAAAGATGAACACATAATTCGAGTTACTGCTGGAAACATACCGATACCACAACATCTTCAGCCGTATGCATATCCAAAGATAGCTCTGGGATTTTCTTCTCAATCCGCTCCCTTATCAGCCACTTGATTTGGGACTCGTATTCTTTATCCGTGTAAGGGTGGGGGCAGATCCGGAGTGTATCTTTCTTGGACACTGTAATAGAATACATAAGCCGGTCTCCATGATGTTGAAGAGGCTGGATCCGGCCTGCCACCTAGAAGTGAACCAAGTCGGACCCCTTAAGGCCCTTGTGCTTCATCAAATATCTATTCCGCCTCTTAGCAAGAAGTAGATCGTCACTGAGAGCCAACGCATCTGCGTCCCAGGACTCTTGGGGCGTGGTAGCACCGTCGACAAAAGCTGGTAAAGCAGTAGCTTTGCCGGGAGTAGGAATATCCTTGTGATAAAAGAAAGTGGTTGTCCACTATTTCACCGACTCACTGGCCTTAATCCGAGGATAGACGCTCTCTCTCCTAACAAAAAAACTAATGGTTCCGGTAATGTATGGATTACCGGCAGTGATAGAATTTCTCCGGATATGAAAATAAAACCGGAAAAGACTGATACTCGGCCTAATGCCAAGGTACACCTTGCACAAAGAAGCATACGCGCTCATCTCTAGAGAGAGTTCGGGGAAGATGATGGAGTTGAACTCTATAGTGATCTATAACCTCAGAAAAGAAATCTGAGGGTGGTAAACTCAAACCTCTGTCGAGGTGGGTGCCAAAGTGCACCTGCTCGTCGGCGCGAGGAGTAGGGACAATTTGGTTGTAGCCGCTCCGCTAGTCGCTGGCGCGGAGGAGCCCTTCGTTCTCCACGACGCGAAGTTTGGTGTCATCCAAGACGCAGGGGATCTAGACCCTGCGGTGACTCTCCTTCTCCACTGCCGAAACCGTCGTCGCCATCGCCGCCGCACCAGAAAATGAGGTCGAGCCATTTTTTCATGGGTCGGTGACCTGGGATGGGCGGCGCTAGAAGATTCTGGGGATGCAGAGGAGCTCTGTTTTCGTGGGAAGCATTGGGAGGAAGGAAGCGGCGCAAATGCTGGTGAAGAGAAGAGGGAGAGAATCTCAACCCTTATATCCTTCGTCCGCACCAAGATTCGTGCAGTGTGTATAGTAACCGTGACACGCGTCGCGGATGGAGCTGGGTGACCCCCACGCGATGATTACACCGCCTCGATCTCCGCATATGCATTAAAACGACGCCTCGGTTCCGCAACAGGTGGATCCACCAACGATCGTGCTGACGGGAATGTCTATCAGTGACGTGACTTGACCATGACTAGTGTCAGATTACGTTAGAGACCAAGTTCCGGACTAGTTTGAATTTTGATCTGGAAACCCGAATAATATAGTCATAGATCCGACTCATTTGAGACCCGGATCCTATCATTTCTTTTAAAGTTTCAGGAACCCTTCAAGATTCTACAAGCCAAAGATCAAGCTAGACGATAATGAAATCTGACTTTGGATCTTGGAGGCTTCCGGGGGCTGCTTTTGGGGATATACTTTCCTGGTATCCTCACTGTGTCTTATTGACCAGGGTGGCCCACTTCGGGTTAGAGCTTTTCTTCACGGGCGACCCAGTCAGGGAGAAGAGACGGAGTCCAGTCCGACTACGGGAAGTCCTAGAAGACTTACTAATATAGGCATGTTAAGTTACTTGTAGTTTAAGATATACTCTGTAACCGACTCTTAGTCGTAGCAGGATAGGTCTCTCCTATAAACCCTAGGTTGGATATTTATATGAGCCGTCCTAGGGTAAGCCTTTAGGGCACCCTCACAATAGTCTACAATCTCAACTCGCACAGGCAAAACCCTTATAACCCATATTCTGGCTCTGTCGTATTACTGGATTACTAGCAGGAGTAGGATCCGACCAAAGCCAGCGAATTCGAACCTGCGTAAACTTATGTGTTCACTGTCCCAAAATACCGTACGTCTCACACCCCTCTCTTCCACACGCCTCGAGGACCCCCTCATGGCGTACTTGTCATCAATCTGACGACAACAACCTCCTCGCCAACGGCCGCGGACACGTCAGGATCAGCGACTTCAACGTGTCCAGGATCTTCTCCCGCAACCCCGACGAATGCCTCCGGGTCTCCGTAGGCATCGGCTCGACATCGTACATGAGCCCCGAGAGGTTCGCGCCCAACGCCCATGCTGGGCCGCACATCGCCTGCGCCGCCGACGTCTGGAGCTTGGGCGTCACCGTCCTGGAGCTGTTCTCCGAGCGGTGCCCCATCCTGCCGGTGGTGCAGGGGTCCTCATGGGAGCTGCTGGAGGAGGCTATCTGCTACGGTGAGCTGCCGTCGGTGCCGGAGAGTGCTTCGGCGTCGTCGTCGCTGCACGGGTTCGTGACCGCCTGCCTGCAGAAGGATCCGAAGCGGCACGCCACGGTGGCGCAGCTGCTCGCGCACCCGTTCGTGGCTGACCGTGATGTGGAGTCATCACGTCGCGCGCTATGGGAGATAATTACAGAGACCATGCACGAGCAAGAACAGAGAGGGAGAGGAACACCGCCTACTAGTTGATCACCGGATATGCCTGGTTATATTTTGTATAGTACTAGTAGTAGGAGTAGTAGATTGTATTGTTAGCTAGTGCACGCAGTTATCACTCCTGCTTATGTTTAACTTGAGGGGGAATTTTCTGCCAGAAGGGAGAAAAAAGGTTACCCTGATTTTGATCTGCATAGTGAACCATGTTATGTTCCAATTTAACAGTTCACGAAGGCAAACTGCCATGTATACAAGCTGCCATGTATGTGGCATGTGTGTACTATGCAAAACTGCACACTGTTAATGTGATGATTGTTAGAGTATATTACGGATAGACATATTTGGTAGTTCAATATTGTAATCCAATTCATACATTATTAGGCTTCTTGCCCCAAATCTTCTAGTACTATATAAACAGTCTAAGGGCTTACGATATTATCACTTCTTCCAATATCATCACTTCTTCCAATATCAATACAATCTATACTTCCGCAATCTACCATGGTATCACAGCGGTTCACTCCGTCTATGGTTTAGCCACTGCTTCCACCGCGTCGCCCCCGGCGAGATCGATCTATGATCTCCACTGGGGGCACCAAATCTCGTAGCAAGTTTTCTTCCAATATATAGATCTATTTTCTCTAGCTTTAGCAATTTTTTGTTTACCAAATTAGATCTATTTTTTTCCTTTAGTCACAAAACAACCGATCTTTCCATCACGTCATCGCCAAGTCGTCGTGCGCCTCTACACTAGCCTTGGCATCGACGCATCTCCGGCTACTCCTCGTCATCGACCGTGCTGGATCATCTTCGTCAACACCGACCGGGGCACCCGTCTCGAGTATGCTCCACACCGTCAACATAGGGCCGCGCACACATCGCACCGTGGCCATCATCGCCAACAACCATCTACACCAACAACATCGCCACATTGTCTCCACCACCGCCGATCGTGGTCATCGTCAACGCCAACAAGTTCTTTTCCGGGAGCGACACCGCGCTCATACAAGCGGAAAATACGGGTCTAATCTCCGAAATCGACTATCGATACAATTCAATCGCCATCAACAACTATCATCGTCGCCTTTGTCCACCACGACCTTGCCGCTAGAGTCGCAATCTATTTTTTATGTGCACAAGTCTGTGCTCAATTTTTCTTCTTGCAGCCACTTCGTCTACTCCGACACAGCGGACAACTTCTACACCAACCGTTTACGGAAAATTTTCTTTGCTCCTCAATCCGACTCTGGCACGCATGGCTCATGATGGTCCCTATCTTTGCATGTCCAATATTGGCAACACCGACGCGTGCCTTTGTCCCCGACACACTCCCGAGTCTAGCAAGCTCGGCATTGCGGGTCGAGCTACTTCGACCCAAATTACCACTACCTTAATTACTATGGCGAATTCTCCAGGCTCAAACAATGATATTGACCACAACACAACAACAACATCGACATCATCGACTTCATAAACGGCGACAACTTCCCCAACGACACCATCGACCACAACTACAGCGCCCTCACTCGCGGCTACATTGACATCGGCAACAAGGGCTACCACCTCACCTTCGGCTTATTCTCTAGTCAGACCGTCCGTGTTACTACCGATCCGACTATGGGGGGTGTTAGAGTATATTATAGCTAGACATATTTGGTAGTTCAATATTGCAATCCAATTCTATCTCTATTAGGCTTCTTGCCCCCAAGTCTTCTAGTACTATATAAACAGCCTAAGGGCTCTCGATATAATCACATCTTCCAATATCAATATACAATATATATTTCCGCAATCTTTAAATGATCCCATTTTTCACAAAAAAAAGTGATGACCCGATGGTTGGGAGGGGATCAATTACAGAATCTAGGTGGATACATGAATAAATCAGAGCGAACTGGGGACGAGAGCAGCAGGGTAGAGGAGGCAGATAGAGAGAGATGTGAGTTCGTAATTGTTCTTTTCATTCATAGTCAATTTAGTAGAACCGCTCATCCCTTTATATGATGGGGTCTAGCCAACTCAAGCACATGGTCCCACCGCTCAGCCTCCCTTACACGTCATCGATTGACCCATTTCTTGTTGATGCTGGCCCAGAGAGCTCGCCGGCTCATCCTGGCGACACATTGTCCACCATCGAGGGAGAAGGTGTGACAGTCCCCTCCCCTCTTGTGCTTCATCCTCCCAGATAGCTACATTCAGGTATGTGTTCTTCAACACATAGTAGTCTTCCCATGTCATGCAATTGTGTGGCATGTGAGCCCAATGAATGAGTACGGAAGTGAAGCAACATTTCCCTCATAGACCAGTCGGTGCTCCACAATCTCCACTAGCACTGGAGCCGTCATCTACAGATCAGGAATGGATGGAAATTCACTAAAGGCTGGTGTATAACTAGCAATGAAAGTCTTTAGTTGTGACACATTGAAGACCGGATGCATTTGTGATGTAGCTGTTAATTGTAGATGATAAGCCACTGCACCAATTCTTTCCAACACTGTATATGGACCAAAATACTTGTAGGAAAGCTTTGGGTATGGATGATTAAACACAAATTATTGTGCATGTGGCTGAAGTTTCAGCAGTACTTGCTCACCCACCTCAAACTCCCTTTCAGTCCAATTGCGATCAGCGTAGTGCTTTTGATGCAACTAAGCACGAAGTAGTTGAGCGCGCAACAACTCAGTGTGAGCCTGATAATCCAGAGCAGCCTCTCTAGCCACAGAGTCATCAGACATAGCTAAATTAGGCATACCTCCAAAATTGGGATCCAATTTGTTCAAAGCTTCGAATGGAGAACAACCTAGTGATGAATGGAAACTGAGTTGTACCAAAACTCAGCCAAACTCAGCCATTTGTTCCGGTGTCATGATTTATCTTGAACTGTGCAATGCAAATACTGTCCGAGACAGTAATTCACCCGCTTGGTTGCAGTGCTGTAATGCAATTTGGATCCCATAACTTGATTATTTCCCTCCAAAAATGGTTTTTGAAAATCTTATCCTGCTCCGAGATAATAGTAACAGGAACTTCATGTAACTTAACCACATTATCTACAAAAACTTTAGCAATTGATGTAGTAGTATAAGGATGTCTAAGAGGAAGGAAATAGGCATACTTAGTTAAACGATCCACCACCACCAAAGTGATGTTTGCACCATCAGATAAAGGCAACCCTTCTATGAAGTCCATTGTCAACTTATGACATGGTAATTCAGGAGGTGGTAATGGATGTAATGATCCAGCTGGCTTCTGGTGAGAATGCTTAGCAAGTTGACTGACTAGGGATTGTTTGACATAATTTTCCATAGCTACTTTCATACCATGCCAATAGTACAATTGCTTAATACTCTGATAAGAAGCTTGCGCACCAAAGTGCCCCCCAACATCACTATCATTGGGAGAAGCAACCAGTTTGAAGGGCCATATTTTCACCAATCACCAATCTACCCTTATATTTAATGAGACCTTTGAAGGATATATACCCTAGAGGAAAATAATAAATGGGTTTTATTATCGTATCTCAAATTAGTTCGTAATAGTTTTATATTGTGATATGACTGTATCAAGTGAAAACATTGATACATGTGTGGTATGCAACATACCAAGACCCTAGTAGCCTCTATTTATATTAGTTCATTGGGCAACCGATGATCAAGGTTTAATTTCTTGATCATGGAGCATATATGCCAGTTGAAAACGGAGTCATATAATGATATGATGGATATTACCCGAAGATAGGTATCACGACACGATCAAGTCACAAGGTTCATCGTTGCAATAGTTCGAAGCGTATTATCGTTCTGCTTAGACCGTGAGATCATATTAATCACAATCTTCCGAGGATGCTTTGATCGCATCAACTGTCATGTCCATAAATGGGTGGCCATAAAGGTGTGTGTCAGGTATTCTAGAGAAATAGTTGAGGCCCATGTATCAAGATAGGGATTTGTTCACCCGTGTGACGGTAAGATACACATGGTTGACTTGGTGAGATTACATCCATAATGTTGCAACATATGACTAGGTCACAAAGATGGAATATCACGAGAACAAGTGAAACAGAACTTGTCGGTAATGAGATTGAACAAGGTATCTATACCGATGATCAGATCTCGGACAAGTCGTATCAAAGAAACAAAGAGAATTGGACTCGACATTTACGGTTCAAACAACATTACATCATGGAATGCATAGGGGTTATTATGGGCATTCCGGTCCCGCTAATAATCATTGATAAGAGCGGAGCCCCTATCATGTCTGTGACATTCCCGAGCTGTTGGGTAACACACTTAAGGGTACGATGATTCTAGAAACCAGTCTGTAAGATGGAATCAAAGTACAGAAAGAGAAAACCGGAATCGTTCGGAAGAGAATCCGAAGTTACGAAGGAGGAAAAGAAAGGAAAAAGGTCGAAAGGTGATACAGATAAATGACAATTTATAATATACATTTATTATATATTAATTATGAATTAATATATATAAAATAAATATTTAACCGGATGTGCTCCTGTTTCCAGTGTAATTGCATGATCAAGTGTCCATTGAGGTGGAAGTTGTTTGGACTCTCCAAACACATCATTGTACTCAGACAACAACTCTTGTAAATCAAGTGAAATAGAGGGTGTAGCACTGTTATCAACCCCACCGATGGAATTCACCACTGCCAAAGCCCACACTTCATTGCCTTGTAGCCATTTCTGAAGTTGGTCACCAAATAATTTGGCCAGTTCAGTGGTTGGTTTATTGCGTACCCCTTGCAATACAATTTCATTGCCATTATACTGGAATTAAATATTCTTCTCAACCCAATCATTTGTGGTTTTGCCAAATTGCTTCAACCAGTTCACCCCCAAAATGGAATCATATGCTCCAATATCCAATATGTGCATATCATTCACAAATGTGTGACCCTGACTCCACCAAGTGAGGTCTTGCACTTTATGTTGCTCTTGGGAAACCAGAATCTCACCATTAGCAACTTTGGCGTGCAAGGCAGGAGTAGGTGAAAAGAGACATCCAGCTCGTTCAACAAAAGTTTTGGTGACGAAGTTATGTGTGCTGCCTAAATCAACTAGCAGTAGAATGACTTGATTACCCACTTATGCTCATAGTTGAAGTGTTTCTTTTCCTTCGATCCCAGTAAGAGAATCCAAGGATAAGTAACAATAGGTTGTAGGTGCCACTGTCTCCTCTAGTAATTCTAAGGATTGGACATCATCGCTAGACAATACTTCATCAAAATCCCCCACTTCCATCATAAGAAGCTTCCCAGAACTTCTGCACTGATGATCCTTGGCATATTTGTCACCACACTTGAAGCAAGGCCATTAGCACATCGGAAATCTCGCAACTGTCATTTCCGATTGAAATCATCATTGCCTTGCTTGTGTGGCCCTACCAGTGGTGACTTATTGTTGTGCAGGAGCAGTTACCGGTAGGATGTTTGGTAGGTGCTGCAGGACGAGTACGAGGAAGATGATACTCTGTTTCTTCCTCCTGAATCCGTGCCAGAGACGTGGCATGTGTAATACTTGTAGGATCCTGCAGACGAATTGATAACCTGATATCCTCACGCAACCCAGACACGGACCGTGTCACAAACTATCTAGAACTTAGACTCTCATCCATTGAAATAAATGATACATGCATTCTTTAAACTGCAAACGATATTCAGCTATCGTGCCAGTTTGTCTGAATTGCAACAGCTTAGTCATTTGTCCATCAAACTCATCCAAACCAAATTCCTCCACAATAGCTTACATAAGATCATCTCAATTAATCAATCGATGAGTGTGTTTGAATGCCTCAACCACAATACAGCGTGCCCATCCAAATGCAACGACGCCTAGCTGACCCAATGATGCTCTGGCACTTTATACATGTCGAAGTAAGTAAGACAAAGGTCCATCCAGAGCAATGATTTATCACCTGAAAACCATGGACAAGTGTGCCGACGCAGACACACGATGTAGTCATTCGTCGTTGTTGTATCCTCCGCTTCCTTAGGTGATGAAGGAGCGGTGACATATCCCGATGCTCTCGCTGGTAAATCCATCAACGGTGCTCCGCGATTGGTGAGACGTGCAGCTGCGTTAGTGGTTCCCTTGTACTCCTGCGGAATCTCCCCTACGATTCAGCGTGCAGCTACGCCGTCTGCCTATCGTCAACGATGAGGTTGTGCATGACCCCATCCAAATCGCCGCCAAAATCCTTGCACGTCACCCGTCACCATCTTCAAATCGACAACCATGGAACCCACCGTCTTCGTCAGGTTCTCGATCTTCTTAGCCAAATCTTCCATCCTACCGAGTAGGAAGTTTGTCTGAGCCAAAGAGTGGCTTGATTTCGCGGGTGCCGTCGCGACTCTCCTCTGAATCCAACCTAACCCCGACCAGGATTTCGTAGCATCGCCGGAGCAACACCACACCTTTCATGGTGGAATTTTACAGGCTAGATCTTGAGATTGCGGAGCGCCGGTGGAGCAAAAATTAGCCCTGAATACCAGATTGTGATGACCCGATGGTTGGGGAGGGATCAATCACAGAATCTAGGTGGATACACAGAGAAATCGGATCGAATTGAGGATGACAACAACGGGGTAGGTGAGGAAAACATAGAGAGATGCGAGTTTGGAATTGTTCTTTTCTTTCATAGTCAATTAAGTACAACCACTCATCCCTCTATATGACAGGGTCTAGCCAACTCACACACATGGTCTCACCACTCAGCCTCTCTTACACGTCATCGATTGACCCCTTTCTTCTTGATGCTGGGCCCAGAGAGCTCGCCACCTCATCTCTCACCATCAAGAGAGAGGGTGTGACAGTTAATTCCTCTTTGGTTATCTTTTTGTTGTTTGCCAGAACCAAATCTCGAATAGGTGTAGTCGCAAAACAAAATCGCAAATGGATAAAAAAATGTTCATGGCTAGATCTGAAAATTGAGGTTGTTAAATCCTGGGACGATAATGAATTTCTCTATTTTTAGAAAATATGACCCAAAAAAAGTCTAGAAAAGAACCGTGCTAACGGCTAGACCCAGTTCTCTCCCGCTTGCAGGCGGGAGGAATCCCTCCTACTTAGAGCGGAGAATAGGATTCACCCGACCGAGCCACGTGAAAAAAGAGCTAGCAGCTTCCGCACCAGCACGCACCCGGCACGCATGCATGCTCTTTTTCTTCCTTTTTTCATAATATTTACTTTTCTCTATTTTTGGAATAGTATTAAAAACTTACATGTGACAAAAATACATTTTATCTTGTAGTCTATTAAAATGTTTACGTGTGCTTAAAAAAAGATCATATTGTATTTTAAAAATACAGTAAGTGTATTACTTATGTTCAAATTACTAGAAAATTGTTCAAGTTACGAAAAAATGTTCAAAGACTATAAAGTAAAAAAGGTTCAGATTAAAAATTGGTTCACTTGAAAAAAGATTCATGTTCAAAATGGTTCATGTTAAAAAATGGATCAGATTAAAAACAGGTCATGTTCAAAAAAGATTCACCAAGCAAAATGTTAATTTTAAAAAAAAATCATGATTTAAATGGTTCATATTTCAAAATTATTCACCGAGTAAAACAAAAAAATATAAACATAAAAAGGAAACAGGAAAAAATAAAAAAAATAAAAGGAAAAGGAAAAGTAAACAAATATTCACGTATTATAGAAATGAAAATACAAACCAACAAAGAAAACAAAAAGAATTTAAGAAAAACAAAAAAGATAATTAAAAAACAAAATAGAGTAGGAAAAACAAACATGAATTGGCTGAGAGCACGGACAAGAAAACGGAACGGAAGAAAAATCCTGCCACTAGGCAGTCCCATGTGGCACGGACATTTATAAGAACATCTCCACTCGCCCCTCCCCCCCAAAAGGCCCCTAAGCAGGATATGGGGGGTGCCGACGCACAAAAATTGCCAGTCTACCTCCAAAACTGAAATGGCGCCGGCGCGGTCCAACTAATCATCTTGTGCCCCCAGGCCGAACCCAACCCAAGAGGGGGCTATCGGGGGCACCAGATAAACCTGAAAAAGCTAACGGGCCAACCCCGTTTGCGGGACACCAATTTTTTCCTCCAATAGCCGAGCTTCTCTTTTTCCCTCCACAACTCCAGTCCTCCCTCCACGCCGCCCACTCCCACCATTTCCCACCGCCCCTCCCCACCGGACGAGATCCAACGCGCGTCGGTGCCATGCCACCGAAGAAGTACCAAGCTCCCCGCGCAGCACCCGCGGAGAAGGGGAAGGCCGACAAGGAGCGGATAGAGGGGATGACCAATGCGGAGTGGTCTTTCAACATCCAGCATCGGCAGGTGGAGAACGCCAGCCGGCGGCTTAGGGAGAAGAACTCGAGGCTTCACAGGACAACAGAGACACATGCAACAGAGGCACAGGCGTCCACTTAGGTGGTGCAGAGGGCCGCATCCAAGGCGGGGATGGCAGCGCCATCTTACAAGAAGGACAAGGCTATCGGAGGGTCGCCCCGTTGGCCACAAGAAGGCCAAGGCTATGAAGATTGCAGCGCCGACCATCGACAAGCTGCACTCGTCCATCATGGTGTCAACACCCGGATTTTTAATCCTAGATGCCTGTTATGCCATACCTCGCAATCTCAGGATTACCATTTTTGCGAGACATAACGGATTGGATATCACAGCACATCATCCATTACAAACCATACATAAGGTCTTACACAAATAAGGATCTCATGATCCAGTCTTAATACAACATGCAGCGGCAATAAAAGATAAGCGTAACAGTGGGGTCCATCTTCAGGGGCACATGCAATGCTCACGAAGGCAGATAGTCCTAGTTATCATAGCCGTCTTGTTGGCCATCATCTTGGTAGGCTCCTATAGTCTGGCCATGAGAATAGCCAGGGACAAAATCCATGAGTACTCTTTAAGTACTCGCAAACTACCACTAACAAGTAGTATAGTTCTAAGTTAAAGTGCTAACTCTAAGTTTAACTATAAAGTTAAGTTTGAAACCTAAGCTGAGTTCAGAAGCAAAGAAAGATAAAATAAAGTTCTAAAATCACTTAAGTTGGGAAGCTATTGTCATAAACACAACCATGTTGTGGTCAAGTCAAGATTCATCATTCAGTTCATAAGTTGTTTTGAAAACATCCGACAACCAAACAGTATGGCCATTCCAACTGGCCATAACCGCGGACGCGGCTATTCAAATAGTTTGACACTCTGCAGAGGTAGTACACTTTCACCACAAGATTCGATACATCTGTCAAGGATAACCCTGAATCGTCATACTTAGTATGCAGATAATCAAACATAACCTTTACACACCCTAGTATAAGCACCTCTCCTATGAGCATGGCCTCCCAACCATGACCATTGGTCATCTTGGGCACTACATAGGTGGACAACATTGAGAGGTAGCCTCAGCTCAGACCTCTCCCGCGAGGGAACTAGTACTAATGCATATAAATTTCCGGCTAAGCCTTACCCAATTCAGGTATTGTGGTTGTACGGTAAATTTGGAATGATATCGCATCCGAATCCAACCATCAGTTTTATAAAAGGGTTAAGGCTCATGCCTCAACATTTTCATCATCATAAACCATTTGTGTTTCTCTACACATGTCAAAACATCTCAATAGAATGACTCATCATTCCAAGGTTTTCATAATTCATTTTCACCAAGTGCTCCCATCTAAAGTGACTCAAGTTTTTGATCTACTCTAAACTACTAAGTTAAGAGTGTTCACTAAGGTGGAAAATGATGGGATCAATCTCATGCCATAGAATGACATCTAAAAGGTTCTATATAGTTCAAGTTTTATACTCTTTATGCTAGCTTCAAAGTAAGTAAAGAACTTTGAATAAGAAAAGGAAGTAAAGCTTAAAAAAATACTTGGGGTAAATACTAGTCAAAGGGGTATAATCAAAGTATGCCTAAAGCATCTTTGTTTGGGTTATCTAGATTGCAAGGGTTAGCTTGCATGGCTAATGGTGGCTTGCAAGTACAACTTGCAAGGGTTAACTTGGATAGTGCTAGCTTGCCTTGGTTGGTGCAGTGGTTGAAGTTTTCTTCTTCTTCTTCTTCTTCTTCTTCTTCTTCTTTGTAGAAGTCCTCCTCCTCGAAAGCTTGGTCGGTACTATCGTCTATAAATACATACGGAGTACACAATCACCAAACAATACTTAACTAGTCTAATTAGCATTCTAAGACACACATTTGATGATCTACTATCAACACAAGCATCACAAGTTTTATTAACTAGTTTCATTCTTTTTAATTTAGAAAAGTAATTTCTACTCATTGAAAAATTAACTAAGATTTAATATTCACCACTTAAAATATGGGATCATGTGGACACATGTCATCACCACATATTCTAACATGTGGGAATGTGATTTAAGGGTTGGATCATAATTACTTTGGTTTAAGTTCATTATTTAATGATTTAAAGTGACTAGAAATGCCTATATAGCATTATTTTGGTACTAGTCCAAAGTAACTACATATAAACCTTACTATTATTACATATTCAGATAGGTATGGTGAAATGTGATTTTTGAGAGTTGGAATCATCTCAAAAGCTAACTTGGTTAATTTTATAAAAATGTTGCAAGGTGCAAATGCTTCTGTTTTATTATTTTTACTAGGAGAGATATATAACTCTAATTGAATTAAATCCAACGAGCTTGGGTATATACCTTCAGTAGCTTTCTAAAAAAATTGGAATCACTTCATTTGGATTTGTAAATCTCTCTGAATTGAATTTCAAACTCAGAGACAGAACTAGATTTAAACTAAAAAGAAAAATCCTAATTCAAACTAATTGGGTTGTGCGGGAACGCTAACAGGCCGGCCCAGTGTCACTCTGTAGCGCGGGGCTCAACTGACAGGAGGGTCCACCAGTCAGCGGCTCATAACGCGCGAAGCGGTACGTGGCAATATGGGCCGTTGGATTAGAACGGGGATCAACGGCTGGGGATCGTCGTCGATGACGAACTGGTCGCCGGTGAACTCTAACCCTGGTAGCTCGGTGGGGGTGCATACGGGGTGTACCAGGGCTCGAGCGACGACGGCAAGGCGGGCAAACGGACGGGTGGTCGACGGCGAGCTCAGGGACGGTCGAGGCAGCTCCGGGGGTGGTCGCAATCAGCGGCGTCCTTCTGCTTTAGAGGCGGCCTGCTCCGGTGCAATTCCGGTGAACAACTGCTCGCCTTGCTCCAGCTAGAGGTGGGGAATGGTCAGTGAGGTGAGGGGAGGTGAGTGGTGTGCCGAAATGGGCTGGGGGTAGCCTCTATTTATAGGACGACGACGCGACCGAGAGGGATGGGCAGGCGGCGTGGCGCATGATAGGGGGCGGTCGCTGGTCTCCTGGCGGTGCTCTACGAAGTGAATGCGGGCCTAGGGGCGGTGGTATGCGGTCTGGCGGAGCTGGCGCTCTAAGCGGCAAAGACAGCTGTGTCCACGGCGAGCGGTGGCTGTGGTGCGTTGGGTGGTGAACGGGCATGTCCGGCGTGCTCCCTGGGTCGTGGCGAAGCGGTGGGCGCAGGCTGCAGTCGAGCGGTGGCTTGTGCACACATGTCGGGCGCGGCGCTCTGGCACTTGCTCGGCATGGTGCATTCGCACTAGGCGCGGGGGTTCCTCGGTGGTCCATGCTCTGGCCTGGCTCGGGGAGGGGACAGAGGGTGGCGGTGGGGTGTGAGCTAGCTGCTAGACATGGTGAGAGAGAGGGAGATGGTCTGCTGGGGCGGTGGCATGGTCGGCCGGCGAGTTGGTGCTCGGCATGGCTTGGCCTTGACACTAGGGGGTAGGAGATGGGGTTTAAATGGCATGGTTAGATCATTTGGGGACAGAGGGAGTGTTTGGAGGAAGAATGGGCGCAAAACCCTGTTGCAAATAGTGAGCTATCTTTAGAGTTTAACCCTGCCTGCCAAGTGTTTGATGAAATGGCCGCAAGAAATTTCTTTTTGAATTTTGAAAAGATTTTTGGTGGGTGTGATAGTACTAAGCTTAAGACTCTGTGGGTGCTTGGGTTTTGAAAATTGAGCTTGTTTGAGTGGTTTTTGAAATAGTGGGATCTTCCCATATGAAATAGATTCAATTTTCAAATGTCAATTAAATATAGTGTTTGAATGTTTTTGGTAGATCACAAGGTGGTCCTTGGTACATCATTATGTCTACTAGCAAGGGGTGCAAAGGCCCACAAATGTTTCTGTTAAGTTTTGAGTACTAGGAATAGCCAAAGTAGGCATGTTGATTAAAATGACACAAATGACCATTCACTTTATTTATTAATTTTGAGTTGTTTTTCTTTGGGAAATGTTTGGGAATGATTTAGATGATGTTTATTTCACCTAAGAATCATTTTGCAAGCAAAGGATCACAGAACCATGGCAATTCAAATCAACTCCTAATTTAAATGCACACACACATGAATGCTTTCATATTTTGAATTGGAAAAGTTTTTGTTAACCCTAATTTTGATGATTTGGATCTTGATAAGCTTGGATTAAAGTTTTGGGATGTTACAAACATTCCCCCCTTAAACAAAATCTCGTCCCGAGATTTACAAAGAAAACTAGGAACTAAAGAGATCTAGAAACTCTATCCTAATGTAATCTTTGCGCTCCCAAGTGGCTTCCTCTTCGGTGTGGTTGCTCCACTAAATCTTGAGAAACTTGATGCTCCTTGTCCGGGTGGTTCTGTAAGCTTCTTCTAAGATACGTATGGGCACTTCATGATAGGTCAGGTCATTGTTGATATCCACCGCTCTGTGATCGATGTTCTTGAAAACTTCAGTCTTCCTCGGCACTTCTAGGCATTTGCAAAGTAACGAGATATGGAACACATTGTGGATGGCTGACATCTCTTCAGGTAGTTCCAGTGTATACGATACTTCTCCTCGACGGTTCAGAATCTTGAAGGGCCCGATAAACCTAGGGGCTAACTTTCCCTTCAAACTAAAGTGTTGGGTTCCCTTTAATGTCGAAACCTTGAGATATACAAAATCTCCGACATTGAAAGTCAGGTCTCTCCTTCTCTTGTCAGCGTAACTCTTTTGTCTGGATTGGGCGGTCTTGAGGTGCTCACGGACTTTGTGAACCTTCTCTTCGGCTTCTCGGAGAATGTCGGGTCCAAAGATCTGACTGTCTCCTACTTGTGACCAATTCAAAGGGGTATGGCACTTTCTTCCGTATAGGAATTCAAATGGTGCCATATGCAAACTAGCTTGATAACTGTTGTTATATGAGAATTTTGTGAAAGGCAGGCAGTCTTCCCATTTTAATCCATATTCCAACACACAAGCTCTTAACATATCCTCTAGGATCTGGTTGACTCTCTCAGTCTGTCCATCAGTTTGCGGGTGATAAGCGGTACTAAAGTTCAACTTGGTTCCCAATCCTTCCTGAACTTTTTGCCAAAATCTCGGGGTAAACTGGGTTCCTCGATATGATACTATGGTCTTGGGGGTTCCATGTAGACTAACTATCCTAGCAATATACAGCACTGCTAGCTTTGCACTCTGGTAGGTTGTCTTGACCAGTATGAAATGAGCTACCTTGGACAGTCTATCAACTATGACCCAGATTGAGTCATTTCCCCTACTGGAAGTAGGCAAACCGGTGATAAAGTCCATTCCGACGGAATCCCATTTCCATTCCGGAATCTGCAATGGTTGCAACAGTCCTGCAGGCCTCTGATGCTCTACTTTCACTCTTTGACAAATGTCAAACTTGGCGATGTAGCTTCCAATTTCTCTCTTCATCTTGGGCCACCAAAATTGCTCTTTCAAATCCTGATACATCTTCGTTCCTCCGGGGTGGATAGAATAAAGAGTATCATGAGCTTCCTTCATGCTAACTTGCTTCAGCTCCGAATCTGCTGGCACACATTTACGTCCTTTGTACCACAGTACTCCCTCTTCGTCTTTAGTGAATCCAGGTACCTTTCATGTATCAATACGACGTTTGATTCCGTCGATATTTTCATTCCCCTTTTGGGCTTCCTTGATTTGGCTAATCAAAGTGCGCTGAACTTCAATGCTAGCTAAGAATCCTTTGCTAACTAATTCAGTCCTGAACTGCTCCAACTCCTCATACAAAATGGGCTGCTTCTCCTTGATCATGGTGTTTAGCCTGCATGGCAATCTGCTAAGAGCATCCGCTACCACATTGGCTTTGCCGGGGTGATAGTGAATGTCAAGGTCATAATCCATTGATTAACTCTATCCATCTCCTTTGCCTCATATTCAGCTCCTTCTAAGTGAATATATACTTTAAGCTCTTGTGATCTGAGTAAATGTCACAGCGATTACCCATCAAATAATGACGTCATGTCTTCAATGCCAAAACTACGACTACTAATTCAAGATCATGGGTCGGATAGTTCTGCTCATGTTGTTTCAGTTGTCGAGACAGATACGCGATGACTTTGCCTTCTTGCATCAATACACATCCTAGACCAATCTTGGATGCATCACAATATACATCAAACGGCTTCTTTATGTCTGGCATGATCAATATTGGGGCTGATATCAGTCTCTTCTTCAGTTCCTGAAAACTGGCTTCACATTTATCAGTCCATTCAAACTTTTTGTACTTCTTCAACAATTGGGTCATTGGTATGGCGATGCTCGAGAATCCTTCTACGAACTTGCGATAGTATCCCCCTAATCCGAGAAATGCACGGACTTGGGTTTGAGTGGTTGGGGCTTCCCATTCTTCAACATCTTTAATCTTGGCGGGATCAACAGAGACTCCTCCGGCAGACACAATATTTCCTAGGAATCCTACTTATTTAAGCCAAAACTCACACTTGCTAAACTTGGCATATAACTGATGCTCTCTCAGGGTTTCTAGGATGATTCTCAGATGTTGCTCATGCTCTTCTTCTGACTTGGAGTAGAAAAGGATGTCGTCGATAAACACAACTACAAACTTATCTAGGAATTTCATAAAGATCTTATTCATGAGAAAGGGGGTTCCTCGGTGGTCCATGCTCTGGCCTGGCTCAAGGAGGGGACAGAGGGTGGCGGTGAGGTGTGAGCTAGCTGCTAGATATGGCGAGAGAGAGGGAGATGGTCTGCTAGGGCGGTGGCATGGTCGGCCGGCGAGTTGGTGCTCGGCATGGCTTGGCCTTGACACTAGGGGGTAGGAGATGGGGTTTAAATGGCATGGTTACATCATTTGGGGACAGAGGGAGTGTTTGGAGGAAGAATGGGTGGAAAACCCTGTTGCAAATAGTGAGCTATCTTTAGAGTTTAACCCTGCCTACCAAGTGTTTGATGAAATGGCCGCAAAAAATTTCTTTTTGAATTTTGAAAAGATTTTTGGTGGGTGTGCTAGTACTAAGCTTAAGACTCTGTGGGTGCTTGGGTTTTGAAAATTGAGCTTGTTTGAGTGGTTTTTGAAATAGTGGGATCTTCCCATATGAAATAGATTCAATTTTCAAATGTCAATTAAATATAGTGTTTAATGTTTTTGGTAGATCACAAGGTGGTCCTTGGTACATCATTATGTCTACTAGCAAGGGGTGCAAAGACCCACAAATGTTTCTGTTAAGTTTTGAGTACTAGGAATAGCCAAAGTAGGCATGTTGATTAAAATGACACAAATGACCATTCACTTCATTTATTAATTTTGAGTTGTTTTTCTTTGGGAAATGTTTGGGAATGATTTAGATGATGTTTATTTCACCTAAGAATCATTTTGCAAGCAAAGGATCACAGAACCATGGCAATTCAAATCAACTCCTAATTTAAATGCACACACACATGAATGCTTTCATATTTTGAATTGGAAAAGTTTTTGTTAACCCTAATTTTGATGATTTGGATCTTGATAAGCTTGGATTAAAGTTTTGGGATGTTACAAACCTTCCCCCCTTAATCAAAATCTCATCCCGAGATTTACAAAGAAAACTAGGAACTAAAGAGATCTAGAAACTCTATCCTAATGTAATCTTCGCGCTCCCAAGTGGCTTCCTCTTCGGTGTGGTTGCTCCACTAAATCTTGAGAAACTTGATGCTCCTGGTCCGGGTGGTTCTGTAAGATTCTTCTAAGATACGGATGGGCACTTCACGATAGGTCAGGTTATTGTTGATCTCCACCGCTCTATGATCGATGTTCTTGAAAACTTCAGTCTTCCTCGGCACTTCTAGGCATTTGCGAAGTAACGAGATATGGAACACATTGTGGATGGCTGACATCTCTTCAGGTAGTTCCAGTGTATACGATACTTCTCCTCGACGGTTCAGAATCTTGAAGGGCCCGATATACCTAGGGGCTAACTTTCCCTTCAAACTAAACTGTTGGATTCCCTTTAATGGCGAAACCTTGAGATATACAAAATCTCCGACATTGAAAGTCAGGTCTCTCCTTCTCTTGTCAGCATAACTCTTCAGTCTGGATTGGGCGGTCTTGAGGTGCTCACGGACTTTGTGAACCTTCTCTTCGGCTTCTCGGAGAATGTCGGGTCCAAAGATCTGACTCTCTCCTACTTGAGACCAATTCAAAGGGGTACGACACTTTCTTCCGTATAGGAATTCAAATGGTGCCATCTGTAAACTAGCTTGATAACTGTTGTTATATGAGAATTCTGTGAAAGGCAGGCAGTCTTCCCATTTTGATCCATATTCAACACACAAGCTCTTAACATATCCTCTAGGATCTGGTTGACTCTCTCAGTCTGTCCATTAGTTTGCGGGTGATAAGCGGTACTAAAGTTCAACTTGGTTCCCAATCCTTCCTGAACTTTTTGCCAAAATCTCGAGGTAAACTGGGTTTCTCGATATGATACTATGGTCTTGGGGGTTCCATGTAGACTAACAATCCTAGCAATATACAGCTCTGCTAGCTTTGCACTCTGGTAGGTTGTCTTGACCGGTATGAAATGAGCTACCTTGGACAGTCTATCAACTATGGCCTAGATTGAGTCATTTCCCCTACTGGAAGTAGGAAAACCGGTGATAAAGTCCATTCCGACGGAATCCCATTTCCATTCCAGAATCTGCAATGGTTGCAACAGTCCTGCCGGCCTCTGATGCTCTACTTTCACTCTTTGACAAATGTCACACTTGGCGATGTAGCTTCCAATTTCTCTCTTCATCTTGTGCCACCAAAATTGCTCTTTCAAATCCTGATACATCTTCGTTCCTCCGGGGTGGATAGAATAAAGAGTATCATGAGCTTCCTTCATGATAACTTGCTTCAGCTCCGAATCTGCTGGCACACATATACGTCCTTTGTACCATAGTACTCCCTCTTTGTCTTTAGTGAATCCAGGTACCTTTCCTATATCAATACGACATTTGATTCTGTCGATATTTTCATTCCCCTTTTGGGCTTCCTTGATTTGGCTAATCAAAGTGGGCTGAACTTCAATGCTAGCTAAGAATCCTTTGCTAACTAATTCAGTCCTGAACTGCTCCAACTCCTCAAACAAAATGGGCTGCTTCTCCTTGATCATGGTGTTTAGCCTACATGATAATCTGCTAAGAGCATCCGCTACCACATTGGCTTTGCCGGGGTGATAGTGAATGTCAAGGTCATAATCCATTGATTAACTCTATCCATCTCCTTTGCCTCATATTCAGCTCCTTCTAAGTGAATATATACTTTAAGCTCTTATGATCTGAGTAAATCTCACAGCGATTACCCATCAAATAATGACGCCATGTCTTCAATGCCAAAACTACGACTGCTAATTCAAGATCATGGGTCGGATAGTTCTGCTCATGCTGTTTCAGTTGTCGAGACAGATACACAATGACTTTGCCTTCTTGCATCAATACACATCCTAGACCAATCTTTGATGCATCACAATATACATCAAACGGCTTCTTTATGTCTGGCATGATCAATATTGGGGCTGATATCAGTCTCTTCTTCAGTTCCTGAAAACTGGCTTCACATTTATCAGTCCATTCAAACTTTTTGTACTTCTTCAACAATTGGGTCATTGGTCTGGCGATGCTCGAGAATCCTTCTATGAACTTGCGATAGTATCCCGCTAATCCGAGAAATGCACGGACTTGGGTTTGAGTGGTTGGGGCTTCCCATTCTTCAACATCTTTGATCTTGGCGGGATCAACAGAGACTTGTCCGGCAGACACAATATGTCCTAGGAATCCTACTTCTTTCAGCCAAAACTCACACTTGCTAAACTTGGCATACAACTGATGCTCTTTCAGGGTTTCTAGGATGATTCTCAGATGTTGCTCATGCTCTTCTTCTGACTTGGAGTAGAAAAGGATGTCGTCGATAAACACAACTACAAACTTATCTAGGAATTTCATAAAGATCGTATTCATGAGATTCATGAAATAAGCAGGGGCATTGGTTAATCCAAAAGACATAACCGTATACTCGTATAAACCATAGCGAGTAGTAAAGGCGGTCTTCGGAATATCCATTGCACAAAT
Organism: Avena eriantha; assembly: GCA_910589775.1. Lineage (NCBI taxonomy): Eukaryota > Viridiplantae > Streptophyta > Magnoliopsida > Poales > Poaceae > Avena > Avena eriantha. The sequence goes on along the minus strand of OU342742.1, from coordinate 472,339,741 downwards.
CTTAAGTTGGTGATAATCAGTCCTACGATCAATCTTTGAGAATACCTGGGCTGCAATCAATTGATCAAATAGATCCTCTATCTTTGGCAAGGGGTACTTGTTCTTGATGGTGACGTCATTCAACTTTCGGTAATCTGTGCACAAACTATTTCCTCCATCTTTCTTGTCGACGAATAACACTGGTGATCTCCATGGCGATGTGCTTGGTTGAATCAAGCCTTTCTCTAACATGGCATCCAACTGCTTCTTTAGTTCCACAAATTCTGAGGGGTTCATGCTATAGGGTCTCTGGGCTATGGGTCCGGTTCCGGGGATTAGTTCGATAATGAACTCAATATCCCTATCCGGGGGCATACCTGGCAATTCATCTGGGAATACATCGGGGTATTCATAGACTACTCTGACTTGGTCTATGGTGGGTAGGGCTAGACTCTTGTTGCACTTGAATTGGCGGGGTAAGGTTTCGGAGATATGCTCTACTGTGACTCCAGAGCTACTGGTCATGGTGATGGCTTTCTTAGCACAGTCTATCAGTCCTTTATGCCTTGACATCCAGTCCATACCTAGTACTACTTCCAATCCTTTGGTTCCAAGTACAATTAGGTTGGCATAAAAATCTATCCCATGTATTCTGATAGGCACAGCTTTGCAAATTTTTCTAGCTTTGGTTGTTGAACCGGGGATTTGAACTATCATGACATGCTTCAGGTTGGTTGGGTGAATCTTACTAGTGCATGCAAATTATTCGGTGACAAATGAATGCGATGCTCCCGAATCAAACAATACTCTTGCTAAAACTGAGTTGACAGAAAACATACCTAGCACTACATCTGGTGCTTCTTGGGATTCTTCTGTGTTCATGTGGAAGAGACGACCGTTGCAGTTGTGAGGGTTCCCCGGGGCAAATCTTCTCCCTGGTTGAACACGACGCTGCTGTTGAGCTGGGGCATTCACATTGGAAGTGGCGGCAGTCTTCTTGGGACACTCATTGGAATAGTGACCCTTCACTCCACACTCGAAACAAGTGATCTGGGACTTGCCCTATATGGCGACAGGCATAGAATTGCTGCCAGTTCTGGGTGCAGTGTTGTTGTTGTTCTTGGGAGGTGAACGGTTGAAATTGTTGTTGGCATTGCTGGAGTTGTTGTTGTTTCCTCCGGACTTCACATTGCCTCCGCTACGGTTGGGGTAGCTTGGGCGAGACGTTGGGGGTCGATTGTTCCTTGGTTTATATCCTGGTGAGGGGTTGGGACGGTACTTCTGGTGACTGCTGGATCCAGATTGCTGCATCATACAATGCTTGTGGTTGTTGTTTGCTTGGTTAAGCTTCCGTTCCATCTGAATGGCAGAGTCGACCAACTCTTTGAGATCCTCGAAATGGATGTTGACGAGGATAGTCTGCATCTCATCATGTAGTCCGTTCAAGAATCTCTCCTTCTTCTTGGACTCCGTGTTGATCTCATCAGGTGCATATCTGGCAAGTGACAGGAATCTATCACGGTATTCCACCACGGTCATTCTTCCTTGCTTCAAGTCGCGAAACTCATCTCTCATTCGGGTGACTAGACCCCACGGCACGTGAGTGCGGCTGAATTTGATTTTGAAGGCTTCCCATGTCATCACTTGACCATGGTTCATGTTACGGATACTAGTCCACCAAGCTCTTGCATCTCCCGCCAGATAGTGAGTGGCGAAGAGAACTTTCTCGTTGTCATCAACTCCTGCAACCTCTAAGTTGTTTTCCATTATCTACAACCAGTCATCAGCATCTAATGGGTTTTCAGCTTGGTTAAAGATTGGGGGATTGGTGTTCTGAAAGTTTTTGAGTTTGGATCCATGGTGATCCTGATTTCCATGCCCTTGGTTGTTGAGAGCCATATGGGCGATCTGTTGAAGTGGTGCTAGATTAGCTTGGCGCTCTGCCCTTCTTGCTTCACGGTCTGCATGAGATTCTGCAAGTTCTGCAGCATTGGGTCTTGCGATGAGCTGCTCCCTCCTTGGTTTCCACGAGTCATCTGAAGATTGAGGTAGATACAAGGGTAAGAGGGAAATTCTAAGGTTCATGGTTTTGGTTTCAAAACTAAAACTTTGAGTTAGTCAGGTTTTTCAACTAACTCCATTTCATTCATGCAAACAAGCACACGATACAACACACACCGCAATAATCAAAGGAAAAAAGATGGTTTGAAGAACCATTCTGCAAGCTACGATACAGTGGGACCGATACATCTCATGCTACCACAGTGCGCTAGTGCATCTACTCATCGTCGATGAAGTCGGAGTCCTCATCGTCAGTGTAGAAGTCCACGACATCCTCCTCCAGAAAGTCACGATCATGGCTGAGGTAAGAATCCATGTCTCCCTGGATGTCTTCACCCTCCTCTTCTTCTTCCTTTGCTGCAAGCTGAGCTTCCTGCTCCTTGATGGTCTTCTCGAGGTCGGTCACCTTCTTGCGAAGACAGGCGATGGTGCGATCCTTCTTTGCACGCTGGCGGCGAAGAAACTGGCGATCTTGGACGAGCAGTGCGAAAGTCTGGGCCTTCTGGTCGGTGATGGCACGGTTCTGGTTGGCTAACTCTCTAGCATTGTCCAGTTTCTGCTTTCTGTCGTGCAGCAAGAAGTCAAGATTCTCCACTTGACGCCTCAATTCTAGGTGACTTGGCATCTCCATCGGCATTCCCATGAAGTCACGTCTTGCATAGTGAGCAAAACGGGTTCCTTAGATTTGGTTGACACTGAGGGCACATAGACGTGCGGGAGCTTCATGCAGTGCCCTGGCTAATCCATCTAGCCAGTTGTTCTCTCTCACGGAGAACTGAATTCTCCCAGAAGTTGGTGCTTCGATGCTTCCTCTAAGATCCGCGGTGACTAGCCACTGTAGGTCTCCTCCTGGGGGTCCTGGAAGTTGAGCTCCAAGAAACTCCGGATGTGGGCGTCCTAGTAACTCCGACAGTGAATCCAGATCCCTCTCGAAGATCAGCTGACCTCCGTTCCCCAACTGGTAGAACTTGCTGAACTGAGACTCCATCTACAAGAATTAAGGATGAGGAAATTAGTGAAGTGATCAAGTGTGTCAAATTTTTAAGTAGTCATTGTAAGAATTTTTGAGGAACATGAATTTTTGAGAAACAATGAATTCACAAGGATAAGAGAGGAGATAGTTTTTCATAAATACTCACTTTGGTTTTGAAACTAAGTTTTTGTTCGGACGCCCATTCTAACTAGGGTCTCCTATGGCCAGGATGGCTCTGATACCAACTTGTCAACACCCGGATTTTTAATCCCAGATGCCTGTTATGCCATACCTCGCAATCCCAGGATTAGAATTTTTGCGAGACATAACGGATTGGATATCACAGTACATCATCCATTACAAACCATACATAAGGTCTTACACAAATAAGGATCTCATGATCCAGTCTTAATACAACAAGCAGCGGAAATAAAAGATAAGCGTAGCGGTGGGGTCCATCTTCAGGGGCATAGGCAATGCTGACGAAGGAAGATAGTCCTAGTTATCATAGCCGTCCTGCTGGCCATCATCTTGGTAGTCTCCTTCATAGTTTGGCCATGAGAATAGCCAGGGACAAAAGCCATGAGTACTCTTTAAGTACTCGCAAACTACCACTAACAAGTAGTATAGTTCTAAGTTAAAGTGTTAACTCTAAGTTTAACTATAAAGTTAAGTATGAAACCTAAGCTGAGTTCAGAAGCAAAGAAAGATAAAATAAAGTTCTAGAATCACTTAAGTTGGGAAGCTATTGTCATAAACACAACCTTGTTGTGGTCAAGTCAAGATTCATCATTCAGTTTATAAGTTGTTTAGAAAACATCTAACAACGAAACAGTATGGCCATTCCAACTATCCATAACCGTGGACGCGGCTATTCGAATAGTTTGACACTCTGCAGAGGTAGTACACTTTCACCACAAGATTCGGTACATCTGTCAGGGATAACCCTGAATCATCATACTTAGTATGCAGATAATCAAACATAACCTTTTCTTTACACGCCCTAGTATAAGCACCTCTCCTATGAGCATGGCCTCCCAACCATGACCATCAGTCATCTTGGGCACCGCATAGGTGGACAACATTGAGGGAGCCTTAGCTCAGACCTCTCCTGCGAGGGAACTAATACTAATGCATATAAATTTCTGGCTAAGCCTTACCCAATTCAGGTATTGTGGTTGTACGGTAAATTTGGAATGATATCTCATCCAAATCCAACCATCAATTTTATAAAAGGGTTAAGGCTCATGCCTCAACATTTTCATCATCATAAACCATTTGTGCTTCTCAACACATGTCAAAACATCTCAATAGAATGACTCATCATTCCAAGGTTTTCATAGTTCATTTTCACCAAGTGCTCCCATCTAAAGTGACTCAAGTTTTTGATCTACTCTAAACTACTAAGTTAAGAGTGTTCACTAAGGTGGAAAATGATGGGATCAATCTCATGCCATAGAATGACATCTAAAAGGTTCTATATAGGTCAAGTTTTATA